>JZKD02S1673016.1:664678-691383 GCA_000966675.3 Picea glauca | reverse complement strand
GGAATCCAATACAAGGATAACCATTCGAATGCCAACCCATTCTTCTAGAAGATTCCCTTCTAGAAACATCGAGAATTCATCTTTTTCCATGCTTTAGGAAGAGTTCGAACCCTGGCTATTCAACACAGTATGAGAAGTTCGCACCCCAGCTTAAGGCAGCCTGCGAGAATCAGGCATTATCTCACCCTAGGATACTAGTAGCCTGCAAACCCCCTTCAAAAATGAGTTTTCTGGGAAGAGATGAAAGTAAATTTTCTCAGGAGAAAGTTCTTATGAAGAGCCTGAGTACACCATCATCAATACATCATCATGACGACCAAAATCATGGGTAACAGAATGCCCCCCAAAGTATGAGGTTGGAATCAGTGACAACTAAAAGAATTTGTAAGCTACATGTGTGTGTCAGAAACCAGGAGCACACCTAATCGGAAACCTGCAAACACCCAAGCATCTGCAGAATATCATATATATCAATTCTAAGGTAGGCATTCCCATACTCAGATCACAGACTGATGACATCATAGACATGGGCCATGGACACCAATCATACACTGTGGATCCATGCCGTCAAAATATAGCATAGCCACTAGGAATACACTGTGGATCTATGCGAAAAATTTCAAATTGAGACGACATAGCCACGAGACATACACAATGGATCTATGTGTCACAGATTATACATACTCCATCGCAACCTAGACAAAGAGATGATATCCAGGGTCTTCAATCTCGTCGCCCAAAGTACGAATCTAACCATGTGATTACATGTGTTGAAGTCGAACATGGAAGAAACCACTTGATTACCAGCCATTGATGAAACCGTTAAGAAGTGAGAGGGAAATCACCATTGATGTCAATGACTCCCAAGGTACTCTAGTACAATCCATAAAATGTGAATGAATGAGTTGAAGTCGAACATTCGATGAAAATTTTCGATCAGGGGTCAATGATGTAACCCACTGTTGAAAGCGAGGAAACCTGCCATTGAGGCATGCAAGCTCCAAGGTACCAAAGAATTTCTAAGTCTTGATTCTGGATAATGAGATGAAGTCGACGGAACAAAACTTGTCATAGGAGGGCCTTGATGTATCCCCCATCAATGACACGAAATGAGTAACAAATTTTGAAGGTGAAATAGAGTGTGATGTAAATTGAACTGGACATAGGGAAGGCCGACACAGAGAGAATGGATAACTGCAGATGGCTGACTCAATAGAGGTTTCAGTTGGACTTCTCTTGAACATATGAACGACACGACGAATGATTTGGCAACATTGACTCAAAGACGACACAAGGAATGACCTTGTAGCAAATCGAATGAGAGACAAATGGATTTCCCAAACCAGCTTCAAATGATGAATAGGGGGTGTCATGTTCAAGAGAGACACTTACTGCCAATCAATACGAAGATGAAAACATATCCCTTTCCCAAATTTTCCCCGACCATTTCTGGCGAGTACCTCTTTATTTTTACGCAAGCTTGAGGAGGATAACATATGCTTGTTGATATAAGCTTATCCTTCGGATAAGTCCTTCAGAGTATGTTTAACGAACCCTAATAAGGAGTGGTTCGGTCCCATTACGGGTCTGTCGATGTTTGTTTAACGAGTCCAAAGATAGAAAACTCGAAGGTTTTTCATGATTATAGAATTTGGAAAAACACTTAAAAGAGAACTCTCTCAGTTCCTTTTTCGTAAAATAGTCTGGATGAGACCGAAAAAGAGATAAATTATCGCTCACCAGATGCTTTCTTCAAATGCTTTATCGAGCATGAAAATAGCAAGGTCGCTCGACTATCTTTTCATGTTTAGAGAGTCTGAAAAGAGCTTAAAGAGGAATCCAGGGGGGTTCCTTTTTCGTATAACCTTGTTGAGCCCGAAAAAGTGATAAAAGTATGCTCGATCATGTTCTCATGTATTTTCGAGCACGAGAACAGACAAAGACCACGCTCGAGGTTTTATACAAAAACCATAAAAAACAATCAAAACATGCGATGACAAAGAAAAAATATGTCCGCCTCCCGGTACATGACCATCAAAGTTGTTATGCCTGCAAAAGTTACACTCAAAAGGGAATTAGGGATTAGGGTTTAATAAATAGATAATCATTAAAAAACAAAATAACATGGTAAAAGTAAATAAAAAGGAGTAAAACTCTTTTTACCATATCATTTTCACTTTTCACTATTTGAGCCCAAAAAACCCTCTTTTACCCTCGAAGTTTGGCGTCAGATTGCGGTAGTTACGAGCGTCCATTCAACGAGCCGTCAACGACAGTGAGGTAGGCTCTTTGTCCTTTACTCTTTCATGGTTTAAATTTTCATTTTCATTGGTTAAAAATTCAATTTTGAGTTGGTTTTATGAGCCCTACTTGTGCTCATCCATTCTCGCAGGTGGGCTACACGGGACCTGTGAGAATGGGTGATTCTCGCAGGTGAGCCCACAACACCCTATGAAGTTCTCGCACTGTGCCCAAAGGGCACCTGCGAGAACCGCAAAGCATAATTTTTTTTTAAGATTTTACTCAATAAAAAAGAACCAAATCATGAATAGAGTTGCTAATCCTCTTTTTGTGCTTCTTATGCAGATAATTGGCCATCAAAATGGTTCTTGAATGGCGCGAAAGGGAGCACGAAGAAGACAATTCAATTGTCGGAAATCATCCACCTACTATTGCTACTTTGAGAAAATGTGGCCTCCTGAAGTACTTTCTTATCCCGGGCATGAGGGCCCAAGTCAGGCTATTAGAGTACCTTGTGCATATGTGGGATCCTGATCAATAGGTATTTCATGTGGGGGTCCACACACTGTCCTTATATATTGAGGACATTTAATTTTTGACTAGACTGTCATGGCGTGGGCACTACGTGAGCCTGACTGGTGGCAGAAGTGGTGGGCTGCCCATGAGTGAGTATTGCCGTTTACACTGTGTTCCCGAGGCAGAGAGAAAGAAATGAAAAGTATCTATTTGGGGGGTACAAGATTTGACCCTCCATACTATCCTATTCACCATAGCTCGGATGGCTGGGAGTTCTGCTCCTCACATGGCGCTACAGAGTTACTTCCAGTATGCCATCGAGTGTACTGAACCTCAAGTTTTCAACTGGGCAGATGCTGTGCTTCGTAGTATAAAAAAATAGTTGACCAAATGAAGACGAGGCAACTTGAAGAAATTTGGGTACAGATCTTTGTTAGTGTCCTTCTTCCTTGAGAGGGTTCCATTACTGAGAGTGTAGGTTGAGTGGAATTTTCCGGCTCCCAGGGATCCAAGGATGCTGAGATGGTGTCGGCTCATGGCCCGACACGTACTTGGACCGATCATCAAGTATGATGATACCTTTTTTGACTGGCTTCAACCACAGATGTTGATGGTTGACGATTATGCTTATGCCGGGTTGGATTTCCGAGGAGATCCGGATTTAGTACTGCCAGAGGATGCTCAGTGGGGGGAACTTGGTAAGAAGTACACACATTTTTTCTTTTTAAATGTTTTTTGTGAATTTTAATCATATTCAAATGATTTTTTTTATATGTTCATCCAAAGGCTAAATATAAAATTCATTTTGATGACACAGATGTTGGACCTTATCGACCTCCTGATACTTCTCCCATTCAACGACAAAGAGAGGTAGTAGCAGTGCCACAATATGCCGAGGATTATCAAGTAGTGGAACAAAATCTAGAGGGCCTGACCGTAGATATTCCAGACATGCCTCTTGAAGAGGTTCCACGACGCGATCAACGTCATACTGTAGGAGTGTCAAGATCCATGAGTCGAATGCTCCATAGAGTTGCTCGGGCAGTCACGTGTTATTGTGAACGTCATCCATGATGTCACTTTGTAAAAGCTATGAGCTTCAAATTTTGACATTTTAGTCTTCAGACAAATTTTTTTGTAAAAAACTCTTTTGATCGTTATATATACAAACGAATTCTACCGGTTTATCATGTGTTGTGTGAATATTGATGTGATTGATTTATAAATGATTCAAATGTATGTCTAATACATAGTTAGCCAATGCATCTGTTAATGTATTTAGACATCTAGGAATATGTTTATATTCAATGTAATCAAAATAACGTTCCAAGAGGCGAATTCGCAAATACACCCATAACAAAGTAGGACTTCGAATAGTATATACATTACTTAAATATAGTACTACAAGCTGTGAATCGAGTCACACAACCAAATGATGGATTCCGAGCGATATAGCATCAACCAATAATTCAATAATGGCGCTATACTCAATGTTGTTGGTTGCATGACCGAGACACAGACCTTGTAAGGAGACAAGTTCGTTTGTAGGGGCGTAAATTTCCCACACAGTGGAAGCAAGGTTCTGAGTACTATGGCTAGTGCCATCAGCGAAGCCAATATAGGGTAGCGAAGACTCCGACATCTGGAAATCAAACACAACGTCACATAAGGGTAGAGACTAGATAATGACAAAAGCAAGCTATAGTAACACACAAGAAGTATAATACAAAAAAAATACAAGTACTCGTGCACAGATGATTTTATGCATAGTACTTCTTCAAGTACAACCCATTCCTGGGTTCACTCAAAGGGATACCATCGTACTCTACTAACTCATAAGTTCCTTTTTCCAAAACTCGTTGAACGATATAAGGACCTCGCCACATGGATTCAAATTTCCTAGCTCCTAACATATCTCGATCTTGTTCATAGAGAAGAACAAGATCACCTTCGAAGAAAATGCGAGGCTTGACATGCTTTTTCTGAGCTTCTATGACTAGGGTGGCATCGCGTCGAGTTTCATCTAATCACATAAGATACAATAGACATTCTTCCTCAACAAAAGTGTTGGGTAGGAGTTCAACATCTAGTTTTAAAGAGGGTATCTCGCATTCAATCGGGAGAATGGATTCCACACCATAGACTAACTGAAAAGGTGGAAACCCAGTAGCGGACTTGACGGATGTCCGGTATGCCCACAATGCCGAAAACAACATTGTGTGCCAACTTGTTTTATGAATCCCTATCATTCGTCGGAGCATAGTTATGATAACTTTGTTAATCGCTTTGACTTGGCCATTGGATTGTGGGTAATAGGGCGTTGAGTTATCATGGTGAAGACCCAACTTTTCATTAAGTTCGGACATCATAAAATTCCTAAAGTGGCTACCGTGATCAGTGACGATAGCTTGGGGAACACCAAAATGAGCTATGATGTGATTAAAAAGGAATAATGCTGCGGTCTTTCCAGTGTTGTCAAATGTCGACATCACCTCGGCCCATTTCGTAAAGTAATTGACAACTACAATAATGTAACCATGCCCCCCGATCGAGTGAGGGTGACATGTCATGAAATTGATGCCCCATTTCACAAAGGGACCAACGGAGACCACAGGGTGAAGAGGAGAAGGATGTGACCGTATCTTGTTATTATAGGTCTGACAAGCATGGCATTTTTGAACGATGATTATGCAGTCGTTAAATAATGAAGGCCAAAAATACCCTGCTCGTAAGATTTTATGGGCAGTAGCATACCTAGACATATGACCACCACATGCTCCAGAATGGAAGTCATTCAGAGGGGTAGAAGGTGTTGCCGATTGAATGGCCTGATAGGCAGATTCAACCGGACTTAACGGCATTGCATTTCCGAAACGAAGATGATCTCCAGGGTCAGGTATTAGCCAAGGGTCGTGAGACGCAGGAAGTTCATGAGGCGAAGTGGAGATCATGTTGATAGAAGCAAAAAAAGAACGTGGAACATCGAGCGGTGGAATGGGAAAAGTACCCATCAACGAAGAGTCTTTTAAAAGGCCTACATCGACGTTCTCATAACCCGAAGGGGTTTTAGCAATAAACGGTACGTTGCCAGTACGGGTATCAGAATTAAAGAAGGCTAGTTGATCGACGGTGACAACCTTACCTTGATGTGGGAAATGTACCACATGGAAAAGAGTCGACACAATTGTGCGCATGGAATCAATCCATTTGCAGACAAGCATAAGATTGTAATCAAGGGGAGTGTCAAAGACTTCCACTTCGAATTGGAATGTTTTACCTTCTAACGTGATGGGAAACGAAGGAAGAACACCATAGGGCTTAAAACCAGAACCATTGAAGGCTTTAAGAGTGTTCTGGGATTCATTCAAAGAAGGAGAGCCAATGGCTTTCCAACAAGCAAGAGACATAACACATGTTGAGGCACCCTCATCGATAACAGTTCGGCAAATGTTTTTGTCAGAGACAACCACTTGGATCTGGAACACAAGTTGAGGGGGTAACCTTGGAATGTGATCTTCCAAGTCAAAGATTATCAAATTTGTATCCGTCGGATCGATTCCATCGATAGCCTTCAACAGTGCCTTCCGTTGTGTGGGATAAGTCTGAAGGACTTCGAGGGCTGACATCGCAGAAGGTGCTTGAGCCAGATCTTCAACAATGTTGTAGTTCTGGGCAACACGAGCGTGAGGATTGAAAGCCGATTTTCGAATGAAGCCCTTTGGGGGGGGTCGCAGAACTGTGTCGAGGCTCGGTCCTTTGAGATGAAGAGGACCGTTGGTAGGTGGAGTCGCGGGAGAGGGTTGTACCAAGGAAGGGGGTAAATCATCAACCTTCTCCTTAGAGGGAGAATAATCTGTGGCTCGAGTAGTGAGTGCAACGTTGCTTTGCTTAGAATCGCCAGTACACATCAAAACATATGATGTAGTAGAAGATGAGGGTTGGTCATGGATGACCAACTGAGCCTATTGTTGAGACGGGAAGGGTTGGGACAAAATGACCGGTGCAGGTGGTTTTGGAGCTCCTTGAAGGAACTTAGTGATCTCGGCACGTCATGGACAATCCTTCGTGTAGTGATCATCACCACAGATAAGACAAGGGTATCGTGGTTTGCGCTTATCCCGGTCATCAACAGGGGTAGTTTTGGTTTGCTCTGCTTGAGGAGTATTTTTTCCCTCCTTATTCTTACCCCTTCCCTTTTTAGATTTGTTTTTATCGGCAAGGGTAGATTGAACTACATGTACCTCAAAAGTCTTGCCGGTGGGAGGGGCAGGAGACAGAGCATTTTGAACATTAGAAGAAGCAAATTTAGGGTTTGCACTAGACACGGAATGTGGTTGGGCTTGGGAAGTACCAACGACACCGTCAGCTGAATGCGAGGCAACTAGAGTAGTAGAAGTGCTGGAAGTAGAAGGACGAGGTAAGTCAGGTAGTAAATCGTAAATGGTTCCCGTCTGTGAATAAATGAGGTCAAGATATTGAACACGACTTATAGCCTTCTCTTTCGTGACTATGCCACCCATGGTAATGTCCTTACCGATGTCATTCACAAATGATTTTGTGAACCACTCTTCCAACAACTGATCGGGGAGCTCAAGTTTAATGAGACGTCGTCTCCTTCGCCACTCATGGATGTGATTCGATATATGAGTGTTTTTGTTCTGTTTGAAGGAATTCAAAATATTGGTCCCAGTGTCATAACGGATTGGTAACTGGTAATGCGTAAGGAAAGCCATAGCTAGGGTGTTGAAGTCAGAGAAGAAACTTCATGGAAATTAAATATACCACTTCGCAGCATAACCTGTGAGGGTTTGTTGAAAAAGACGTAAACAAATAGAGTAATCCATCAATGAGTTGGATGAACACCATAGGTGAAAAGTCATAACATGATTGTTGGGGTCCTCTCCCGCTTTGTCGTCGAATTTAGGAATGTCCGATGGAAGCTTGGATGGTATAACAGGCCATTGGGGAGAGTGACGAATAGGATCATTTAAAATCCTTGACAAATCCAGAAGATCCAAAGTGGCGAGAAAGGGTAACTGTCGATTCACCTGCGGGTACTGGTGGCTTTGGGGAGGAAGCCCTGTCGGCAAACCAGTAGGACCATAAGTAGTCTACATAGAGTGTGAAGACCCAGGCATATTCGGTGGTGGTTGGAGAGGATAGTAGCTCATAGGAGTATGCCCTGGAACATGGGCTTGAGTTTGAGCATTCACCCCCCAAATGGGATTGAACAAACCTGGATATGGTTGGCCCATACTAGGGGGTATTATGGATGCAGATGGAAACTGCAGCCCCCCCAGTCGATTGAGGAGGATGTTGTATCAACTGATTCCAATACTGGGCCAAGGACGAAGGTATGTTTTGCCCATAAGGTGGGGTTGGTCCTCCCATCAAAGGTGGTGTTCCAATTGGGGGCAATGTTCCAATTGGGGGTTGTGTTCCAATTGGGACTTGTGTTGCAAAAGGAATTTGTCCACTGAGAGGGGGTTGAGTCATACCACCTTGGTGAAATTGTCCACCAACCGGAAACTGGTAATTTGGAGTGAATGACGGAATAGTGCCACTAGGATTAAGATTTCCAGTAGAAGATGAAGAAGGTCCTCCAAAAGGAAATTGAGGGAGTGTTGGAATACAAGCGGGAAGAGAGTGCCCAGAAGAAGAAGGACCACCAGGAGAGCCGGATGGAGTTTGCGTAGAAGTAGGAATGGAAGCATTCAACGCACGGTCTCCAGGTGGTAGTGTCGGAGTGACGTTGGGCATTCACGGTGTGTTGATGGGAGAAAGACTAACCGCAATAAACCCGGTTGGAACACTCGTAGTAGCTGTGAGATGGGCCATTTCGGTAGGGATGATAAAGTGATTAGCGGTAGTCACTGGTACTATCTCTGTACTAGAGATTTCAGAAATCACAGGTGGGTTGATTTCGGAAATCACAGGTGAACCTGGACCAAAAAGGTCCCGTCGAAAAACGCCCGTAGACCAAAAAGGATCTTGGTCCCCAGGTCCAGTCAGAGATCCAGAATACACAACAATTAAGTCTTCGGAAGAGTTTGCTCGCATAAAACATCTCTCAGAATCGGGGTGAAGTCAAAAGTACTCTCGAGTATTTGTAATTCGAAAATGTTCTAGAGAGTTAGTTCGTTCCACTTGTGGTGTGGTGACGACTGTGACTTCACTTTCCTGAGGAGAGCCTTCAGGTGTACTTGTAGGAAAGGGTTGAGAACCTTCCAGATGCTCTAGAGATAAACCCTACATTCTACGTGAACGATGTGGAGGAGCTATTGTAAATGAGTGACAAACTTCATGAAGAAAACCCTATGGTCAACTTCGAGAAACAAATAACACGCGCTAGTAAAAAAAATCTAGGAAGCAACACCAAGCAAGCAAGACCTTATAATTTCGAAGCCACTAGTTGGTGATGAAATCCAACATTGTAACAACGAGACGAGAAGGGGCTGGGCTAGGGTGGAAAAGTTACGCTGACGACCTGCTTAATGGACTTACACCCTGGTGCAAGCTCCCACACATAATCATGGGTATACCCTTCAAGGAGCCCGAGTGAGTTTGGTCAACGTCAATTCCAGGTACTGTGAAGACTTTCCCCTTTACAGTCACCTTGTGTAAGAACCTAGAAAGATAGGCCACTAAATTTATCACCAACAACAATAAAGCCTGGGGGGACAGTCAACAGTCCGATCCACATGTAAGGGCAGGGTATCTAACCCGAAATCAACTCAAAAGGCTTCCACTCATCATTGTGGGTATACCTCCGAGTGATCCCCGTAATACGTGCAATCTCTACATTGATATCAACAAAATGGGGTGAGTAACTCTGCCAATATCAATGCGACCTCGTGCTTGAACCTTGTGTGAGAAGGGCTTCCCAGGACAAGATGTTGCAAATGGAATTTAACACTCCCTAACACAAGATGCTATTGTGTGTTTTGTGCTTTGAAGAGTGTATCTCTCTTCCTACTCCAAAGCGCTAGCCTAGCTAAATGTTGGTGTAATAGAGCCCTAGAAAAGAGTTACTAGTTAAATTTTATGATTGCGCAGTGTTATTAAGAGCTGTTGTTTACTCAAAGGAAACAAAGATGAAACTGATGTTGTATAAGACTTTGACCCAACGATGCATGGATGAGAATGAAATATATCACTTTTTGTTCAATGAATCCTATGTATGAGAGGGAAAGAGAAAGTTTTCCAGATCAACCTTGAACTACAATGCAAAATTTCCTTTAAAATGCAAATGCAACAAATCACGCATCAATAACAATTCTCTATTGCTTCTTTTTCAATAATTTTCAACAATTGATTTTCAATGTTTTCGAAGACGAAAATGATTTTTGAAAGAAAAAATTTTGTTCACTTTTCAAAAAGGACCCACACCATGATAGTGAGAGTAAAAAAAATCAAAAACCAATGAACAATCAATGATAAAAACCCAATCCACTCTTTCAATGAAAACAAAAATAACAAGCAAACCAATCTAGTCTTTTCAATTGCATAAGAAAAGTGATGTTTCAAACAATAAGCAAATGATAAAGACCAAAGAACTCAACTTCCAAAATCAGAGAGTATAGCTTTGCCAAGAAAAGTCAAGAAATGAAAGTCAAGAACAAGTGACAGGAAAAGCCTTGGAAATCCTAAGACCATTCGTGCATGAAAACGAAGACAAGAAGAACATCAATCCATGGGCCAAGAGACTCTTTTTAAGTATCTAAACCGATCTGGGCAATTCAAGATGCAAAAACTCAAATCCAAAGCTTTGAAAAAATGAGTTCACAGGCTGGCAATGTTACACAGTGTGAGAATTAGTGATTCTAGTAGGTGACTCTTGAGCAGAGTGCGAGAACCTCGCACTAAACCTAAAAGCAAGGTGAGAACCCTATAGATTCTCGCAGGCTACTGTGAATTGCAGTGCGAGAATGTCTATAACTTGTCAAATTTTTGGAAAAAGACACAAAAATTGTGGAGGCCTCTGGACTCAAAGGGTCTATCAGGGTATCCTGAAGACTCAGATATTGATATGAATGGAGAAAGGTAAGTCAAGAACAAATGGACAAGGAAAAACACCAAAAACCACAAGAAAACGGGTTATTTCCCCAGTGGAGTCACCAATTTTTTTATCAGACTAATCGGTAGGTGCAGACACTAACAGATCTCCCTAGGTCCACCTGGATCTAGAACAAAATAGGACAGGACATGACTCTTTCCCTAAGTTTTGACCATTGAATTAGCTAGTAGGAAAGAACAAGTAACATACCTTTGTATCGCTTCCTAGGGTCTCTGTTGCTCCTGCTTCGCTTCGGTGCTCTCGTGAGGTCAAGACCAAGACAACACAAACCAACCAAAGTGAAGATAGAAAAATATATTCAACTGTCAACCTATGTGTATGATCAAGGAATTACACAATAAAGTGAGAATAGCTTTATGGGAAAGGGACATGCCACTGTATCATATTAATTAAAAGTAAAGATTACAATGTGATAGCCTTGATGTTGCAAGCTTCCTTTCGATGGCTCTTGGCTCCAACACACACACTTGCTCAATCCTTGCATGAAGAAGATCAAATCCTCTTGATAGACTTGCTAGAGTCTCCAAGCTTTTGTTCAAGCTAAGTCCTTCACACAATTCTTTCACCAATTCTCCAGTGAATCTTGCTTAACCTTTTCCATGAGAATTCGCTCAATATATAGGAGAGAATGAGATAGTTACTTGGATAAGAATGATCCCAAAATATCAGGGAATCCAGTACAAGGATAACCATTCGAATGCCAACCCATTCTTCTAGAAGATTCCCTTCTAGAAACATTGAGAATTCATCTTTTTCCATGCTTTAGGAAGAGTTCGCAACTTGTCTATTCAACATAGTGCAAGAAGTTCACACCCCAACTTAAGACAGCCTACGAGAATCAGGCATTCTCGCACCCTAGGATACTAGCAGCCTGCGAACCCCCTTCAAAAATGAGTTTTCTGGGAAGAGATGAAAGTAACTTTTCTCAGGAGAAAGTTCTTATGAAGAGCCTGAGTACACCATCATCAATATATCATCATGACGACCAAAATCATGGGTAATAGGGGGTAAAATTAAAATTGCAAGAGTTTTGTAAAGTGTAAAATTTTGAAAGTTACTTGAAATTTGACTAGAGCCAAGTGCCAAGCTCAACCATTTTTCTCTTGTTTCAACGACTATATGAGGGTCAAGGCCAAGCCCCGATAGATCATTTTTTTTTTGTGTGATGCATCTGGTGTGTTTCTCATCTTGATATCCTTTGCTTGATTCTTTTTTGGTGTGAAGATTCAAAGCTCCAATGTCGAAGTTAATTAATTTGTTCTCTGACTCCGATAAACTTGAAGGCACAAAATCATACAAGACATGGAAATGTCTCATTGAAAGTACTCTCATTTACAATGAACTTTGGCGTGATATATGTAATGAAGATACTAAGCCAACTAAGCCTACAGATGAAGCTACATTAGAAAAATGGGAAGTTAAAAATGCCAAAGCATTAGCACTCATTAAATCTTCAGTTAATGATGAGATGTATGTTCACATTGAAAATACTACTGATGCATGGTCTGCTTTGAAAGTTTTCAAGGATTTATTTGATACTCAACCTGAATCAAAGAAATTTGATCTGCAATTAAAATTGCTCCAACAAAAATTGACTGAAGGAGGTGATGTACATGAATATATTTCCAGACTTAAGAACATTAAGCAGGAAATACTAAACGCTGGTTTTCAAGAAGTAGATGATAGTTTCATGACAACAATTTTAATTGCTAGATTACCTTCTTCCTATACACATTTTTTATAAACTTTACAAGTAAATGGCAAGTTAGATAAGCTTATGTTTGATGAACTAAGTGAAATGTTATCTCAACACAACAAAACTTTTGGAAAGAAAAAGCAAGTTGGGGAAGATGTTTTTTTCACAGATGCCAACACAAGTAAATCTTCAAGTGACAGTTCTAGAAGCAGAGGAAGAGGAAATTTTGTACAAGGTCGTGGTCGAAGCCAAAGTAGAGAAAAAAAACTTTCAAGGCAGAGGAAACAATCAAGGTAGAGGGTATTTTCAAGGCAGAGGAAACAGTCAAGGCAGAGGGTATTTTCAAGGAAGAGAAAGTAGTCGAGGCAGAGGATATTTTCAAGGCAACAGTCAAGGCATAGAACAAACTCTACATAGAGGTCAAAACAGAGGCAAAGGACATAATTCAGGAAGAGGAAGAGATTTAAGTCAAATTGTTTGTAGAAGATGTAACAAAGTTGGTCATTATGCAGAAGATTGTCGAACTTCCATTGATAAAATTTCCAAGTTTCATAAAAACACATCACAATTTGCAAATGATCGAGATGATGATGGTTCAGAATATGTTTTTACCTCATCTTCAACATTACAGATTTCAACCAATTTTAAAAGTGATTATGAAGATGCTCGGATTTTAGATTCATGAGAATCTTAACACATGACTTTCAGACGTGACTTCTTTTGTAATTTTCAAGAATGCCATCTTAATTACATCTTTCTTGCAGATAATACTAAACATACTCCTTATGGAAAAGGAGTAGTTAAATTTTATTTACCTGATATTGGAGAAAGGATGATTTCAAATGTATGGTATGTACCCACCTTTAAAAAGAATTTGTTGTCTTTAGTCACGATTCGACAAGCAGAACATCAAGTGATTATGAAAGATGGATTAGTTAAGATTAATTCAGTCAAATAGAATATGAAAACAATGATGACAGGTTATGAAGATGGAAAACTGTTAAGGATGAAAGGGACAATTATTCCAAGGCATTCAAACTTTGCAGGAACAGTAAGTACATGTATTTCACCTATAATATTGTGGCATGTGAGATATGGACATCTCAACTTTGAAAGTCTCTCTCAATTTCAAAAACAAGGGATGGTTAAGGGACTTACAACTTTCAAAAAAGAAAATTCAAAATGTGAAGCATGCATTATGGAAAACAAAGTCGAGAGAGTTTTCCAACAAGTTCATGGCATGCAAATAGGCGGTTGCAACTAGTTCACAGTGATGTTTGTGGACCACTGGAAACTTCTTTAGGTGGTTGAAAATATTTTTTACTCTTCATTGATGATTTTAGTAGAATAATTTGGGTTTAATTCTTGAAGCAAAAGTCATAATTATTTGAAAAGTTTAAGATTTTTCGTCAACTTGTTGAAAATGAAGTTAAAGAAAATATCGGCAATCTCAGGATAGATAATGGAGGGGAATTCACTTCTATTGAATTCAAAACTTATTGCACAGACAATGGGATAAGAAGACATCTTACAAATTTCTACACTCCTCAGCAAAATGAAGTCGTAGAAAGAATGAATCGCACCTTGTTAGGAATGGAGAGATCCATGTTAAGATTTAAAAAGTTAAGTTATACATATTGGGCAGAAGCAATCCATACATCTATCTACTTAAGGAATAGATCTCCAACTACTTCTTTGGACGAAATCACACCTTATGAAGCATGGTTTGGTTTCAAACCTCGAGTTAAACATCTCAAAGTTTTTGGATCAGTATGTTATGACTTAGTTCCGAAAGAAAAATGAACTAAGATTGACTCAAGAAGCTTGAAATGCACAATGATTGGGTATTCTGATGAGAAGAAATGGTACCAACTTTTGTCCAATGACGAATTTGTTGTGAGCAGGGATGTATTTTTTGATGAAACTGAAAGTAAGAGTGCTGAAGAAATTGAAAGTCTTCTTCAAAAGTTAGAAACTAAAGGCAATCAAAGAAAATGAAAAATGCAAAGTCAACCAAATTCACCTAATTGGTATGAACTTGATTTTCCTTCATCTGAAGATGATACATCCAGTCCATTTACTTCGACAACATCATCTGGGTCTTCTAGCGGTTCATCAGATTCTCCTAGCAACGATAGCTCATCTGACAATTATTCGCCACCTCCAGAATATTCAACTAATCGACGAACATCAGTTCACATTAATCCAATTTACAATAATGTAAATTCATATCCCCAAACAAGTGAACATCAACTACCTAAATGGGTAGTTCAACTTTTGAAAGATGTAAGGCCTGATGAGAAAAACAAAACAAGAACTAGGGGATCACACAACAGTGAAGGAAATTTTGCCTTGGTAGCAAATGATTTTACTGAACCTTCCACATACAAAGAAGCAGTAAAACATAAAGAATGGCAACATGATATGGTTGAAGAGTATCAAGCAGTAATTGATAACAACACTTGGAAACTTGTTGATTGTCCTACAAGTGTTAAACCCATCGGATGCAAATGGGTTTACAGAATTAAATACAACCAACATGGAGAAATTGACAAGTATAAAGCACAACTTTTGATAAAGGTTTTGCGCAGTAGGAAGGCATTGATTATGAGGAAACTTTTTCTCCTACAACTAAATGGAATACCATCTGATTAACACTTGCCTTGGCCGCTCAGAAAGGTTGGAAAGTTCATCAAATGGATGTAAAAAGTTCTTTTCTCAACAGAGACTTACATGAATATGTATATATGCAACAACCACCAGGTTTTGAAATTGCAGGGCAAGAACATAAAGTCTGCAAATTAATCAAGGCTTTATATGGGTTAAAGCAAGCTCCCCGAGCTTGGTATACCAAAATGGATGAATACCTTAGGAAGGTTGGTTTTCAATGAAGTGAATTTGATGATACTTTGTATATCCATCAACAGGGTCCATATATGGTGATTCTTATTATGAATGTAGATGATTCGATCATTATAGGAAACAATGATGATCATATTGCACAGGTGAAAAAGGAGTTACATGCCGGTTTTAAGATGACATATTTGAGACTACTTCAATACTATCCTGGAATTGAAGTATTCCAACATCCACAACATATTTTCATTTCTAAGAGTAAGTATGCAACATAAATTCTTCAGCGGTTTGGCATGCAGTATTGCAAACCATCTCTTACCCCTATGGAACAAAACTTGAAACTTTCAAAATTTGAAGGGGGGGAAATGGTAGACAACACTATTTATAGATAGTTGATTTATTTGACAAACACTCGACCAGATCTATCTTATGCAATCAATATTCTTTCACGGTTTATGCAACAACCACGGGAAAACCACTAGAATGCAACCAAAAGAGTTCTTCGATATATCCAAGGAACACAAGATTTTGGTCTTCTTTACAAAAAGACTAAAATTTTTGTACTTGGTGGATTTTCATATGCTGACTTTGCTGGAAGTATTGATGATCAAGCATAAACATCAGGTTATTTAATGAACATGGGTTCAACAACAGTGTCTTGGAATTGTAAGAAACAAGCTAAAGTGGCCACTTCTACAGTAGAAGCAAAATACATCTTAGCATGGGAAGCAACATGTGAAATTGTTTGGTTACGCAGAATTTTACAGGACTTGGGCATTTCTCAAGCAAAAGCTACATCATTATTCATCGACATCCAGTCAACCATTAATCTTTCCAAGAATCCCGTTTTTCATTCAAAGACAAAGCACGTGGACACCACGCATCATCATATCAGATCACTCATTGCAAAGGATGTCATCAAACCAATTTATTGTCCTTCAGAAGATCAGATCTCTGACAGTTTCACGAAACCTCTTGGCAGAATAAAATTTACTAAGTTCAGGGATGAACTTGGTATCTATTGTAATGTATCTTTGGATCATAGGGGGGAATATTAGATGATACAAAATACAAATATCATAGTTTATAAAGTTAGAATAAAATCATTATTAATTTAGAATATTAAATTAATAATCTAGAATATTTGATTAATAAATGGAGACATTTAGAAATAGAATATTGTTGTAGGAGATATGACTCTACAAAGGTGTCGTATTTTAGGCTCAAAATTAGGATTATAGTTAAGATAACATTTATTGTAAATGGACACTTTTTTATTTAATAAGTGATCCATAACTAGAGTTTTTTAGGACATTTAGCTTATATATAGATCATTGAAAGAGTATTGAGTTGTTCGGGTGTAAACTCTTACAATTTCTCACATGTAATTTCTTTTGCTATTTAATAAAAGTGTGTGTCTGAGAACACATAGTGGAGAGCAGTTTCAAGGTAGGGGACTTAGTCTATCTAAGGCTCCAACCATACTGGCATACATCTATCAAGAGAAGTGGCATTGAGAAGCTCAAACCACACTTTTATGGGGCATACAGGGTAAAGAGAAAAGTGGGAGCAATTGCATATGAGTTAGAGTTTCCACAAGGGAGAAAACTTCATAATGTCTTCCATGTATCATGCCTTAAAGGAGAATTGGGACAAAATATTATTACTAATGAGGAGATACCACCGGTAGATGAGGAAGGACAACTGATATTGATACCATAAGAGATCTTGGAGGTGAGGGAGAAAAAACTAAGAAACACGAATATCAAGGAATATATAATTAAATGGAAAATTTTACCGGTAGAGGATGCCACTTGGGAAGGTGAACATGTTGTACAACATCCAGATTCAAAATTTCTTGTGGGTAAGCAATTTATATGAGGGGAGACTGTAATATCCCCTTCCAAGTGACAAGGATATTGGGAGACTTAGTAGTCTAGTCGTTCCCCTAGACTATAGTCTCATTGAAAAGGGAACTAAGGGGTTAAAAGGTCACTAAATTGTTAAAGTTATATTATTAAAGTGACTTTGGCTTAAAAGAAAATAAAATATAATTGGCTAAGATGAGAAAGATAAAGTAATGGACCTTAGAAGCTAATTAAATAATTTAAGTGGAAATTTGAAGCTGGAGTAAAAAAGTGGAGGAGGGCGCCTCACTTCTCATTCTTGTCATTTTTCATTTTGTATCTTGAGCTCTACAACTTAGATGTTTTGAGGGTTTTGAGTAAAAAAACCCTAGAGATTAGCAGGGAGGTAAAATATTCCTCTATTCCTGATCCAAGCTTGACCAAGGTGGTGAAAGATTCTGCCCTCACCATTCTAATTAGTCCAGAACAATTTCAGAGGTGATTTGTGGTAACAAGGGCACAAATTTGGGGTTTTCTGTAGTACTAAGGCACACTGTCTAGTAGAGAAGAGTTTGTTGGGGCTTGAGGATCTTGGATCCAAAGGATATCACACTTCAAATCCATTTTCTATCATCAGGGTTCCTTTTCTCACCTGTTTCGAAAGGTTTTTCACTAGATATTTATTTATTGTTGAGGTTGGGTGAGCTTCTGAAGGAGGGTGCACTTGTTCTTGGAGATACAGTGAGTTAGAGGGTTAGATCTACAATCGCAGTTGAGTAATATCTTTCTATGATCTTATTGTCCTCAGATATATATATTTGTAGTATTTTCAAAGTGTTTGGAGGCCATACCAAGCTTGGTCGAATTTCCTTGGGTTCCTACATCTAGGAATTAGGGTGCAACTCAGCTAGGAAATGTGCCAGTTTTGAAGAAGGGAAAGAAATTGATCTTATCCGATTTTGCATGCTTCCTTTGGAGGTCCAAGAGGGCCCATATCCCTCTCTTGATTTGTATTTTGGGGGTGCCTTCAGCCACAACTTCCATATTTTCCATATCTTGTCCAGATATGTATATCTCTTGTACTAAGGTAATCTTATATATATTAAATAAAGGTCAGATCTAAATTTTTGTGGCTATTTATTGTGTTATCTCTATTATAACTTGTTGTGCATCTGTTATTCGCTATATTTCTATCATTTGTTTGCTATAAAACTCTACAAAACCATACCAATGCAACTAAGAAGACAAAATAACAAATTGTTTGTTAAAATACCACAAAAAGAGAAACAATAAACCACTAAGTTCATGACAGATCTACTTGGGAACATTACCGTGAGATGTATGTATGTCATCAAATATAATTATGGATCAAAATTTAAGAAATGGACTTCTTTGAAGGGAAAATATGATGATGAAAGAATGTGAAGAGAAGTGTTGAATTAGGAGATGAACACATCCCAAAACCTTTCTGCAAATGAAAAATGAAGATTAAAGGCATGCAATCAGTAAAGAATGTAAAATGATGAGAGATATTGGATGCTAGTGTTTTCAACAACTTCAAGGATATTCATGCATTCCAACTAGCTAGAATTTTGCAGCTTCTTGAAACAACTAATCCATGTGAAAACTTATACGCATATTACTTCATTAAGATAGGTTTCAGTGCCAATGCTGGCTGATAATTACACCTCTCATTATGATTTTTCTGAAGGCTTCTAGTTCAATTGTGAAACCTTGTGCTTTAGTGGGGAAATGTTAGATAGAATTACACTTTGTTGTAGATCAAATTCTTTCATTTTGGTCTTGTGAAATATTAATTTCCTCCCAACTTCTCCCAGCTCTAGAACTGATGTTATAGAGTGATATGCTTAGTTAACCTCAGTTCTGATGTTTCATGATCAATTCAAGACTTTTGAAGACGTTTGTCTTCCTCAAATCTTGTTCTTCTTTTCAAGTGTATATGCATTTCCATTATCAAAATCTAAAGAACCTTTATGAAAATATTCACCATAGTAATCTGAAAAAAATGATCAAAATTTGTCTAGATGTTCATGACCAAACTATGAGTGTTACATGTTCTAGTTGTCAGGAGATAGAGTAGACTTGAGATTAAGTGTGGGTTTGTCTTGATGGAATCTTTCCTTTTGGGTAGAAAACGATTGTAGCTATAACAATCATAGATTCTGTAATATTTTAGTTAGAGAATAAAAAAAGCATCAAACAAAAAAGATAAAGCTTTAGTGATAAGAACTTTAAACTAAAGCAACCATCACAAACTGCAAATTAAATTGATCATCACTTGTTGGTCTTTATTGAAGAAATAAAAAACAAGTCAAAATGTATGCTATTCAAACGAAAACAAAGGCTAAGATCTAAGATACACAGGAAAAGAAGAAGAAGGAAATACGCTAATCTTGTTCCTAACCTACCCTACATTGGCTGAAAAAAAGCTAGGTGTAAGCATAGTGCCAGTGGAGCCAATTAAGCAACTCCAAACCTGTGATCGTATGTTCATTGAAGTTCAATTGCAGAGAGTGAAGCAATGGGGGATGAAATATTTGAAGAATTGATTAAGCAAGTTTCCACTCAATAGGTTGAATTTGGTAGTGTTATTGTTCATGTAAAATGAGGATGTGAAAGATTCCTCCAACCAAGATTCAACTATGTCTTATAATTTACAATGATCAACATATGACTATTGGAAGGACTCAGAAGGTGAGTGACACACCTGAAGAGACTCATAAATGAAACCTGAGTGTAATATACTTTGTGAGAGTGTCTCGAAGAGGGTGAAATCATTCATCCCAGAAGTAGAAGTAAGACAATGAGTACCTAAGATAACTATCAGTTGATATTGGAGTGCTTCATTATTGATGAATATTTCCCTGGGTCCAAATTTCACATACTCCGCATGCCGAGAGGAGAGAAGATAATTGATTGTTCGAGGGAAACATTGAGTGAAATATGACTCCAAGCCTTCTCCTATGACATAAATGAAATCACATGAAGAGTGCTTGGGTATGAAGATTGAATCCAAGGACGAGTGATGAATTTGCTCTTGAATATTAATGTGTAATTTTAGATCAAATTGAGATGACATAGGTTCTTGGATTAATTCAATATTTCTTGTGTTGTGCATGGTGATGGGTTGTTTTAATTTTGTTGTTAACATCTACATGTCAGTGTTAGAAATTTATGATTGTGTAGGACTAGCAAATGATAGGTCAACATTAACATTCAATTATGAAACAATAAAGTAGTCATAGAAAACATGATTATCAAGATTAAATTGTGATTCAAGAGGTTCCAGAAATGAAGAAGGACTTAGAACTTGGTGCACCATGGATGGGCTATCATGAAGAATGATTTGTTGATGGGTCATAGCTTGTAATCTTGTTGTTTTGATTTAGCATTCAATGTTTTGTTTTAAGAACAACATACAGGCTGTGCTACATAATGATCAATGGGTGTTCATGTGGGTCACCAACGTCAAACAAATTTGTATCAGGTGCATGAAATTCTTCAGATTCTAAAAATGATGAGATTTATTTAGTGAGAGATTCATTGAAAACTAGAACATGTTCATGATTTCATGAAGGGGAATCGTTAAATGGTTCATACTCCGGGGCTAAGGGGTCTAAGGTTACAGATAATGATTCCCCCATAGTTGTAGTTGAGGGTTTATTAGAGATTGTGCACCCCTTATCTTTAGTGGTCAAACCTAAATTTTGTGAATTAGAGATGGTTTGATCATCCAAGTTGTACCTTTCAGGATTAGAGACAAGATAGGAAAACCAATTCGATATTATTTGATCTGTGGGTTTGTCATTTTCAAGAAATATATGACATATCTGCATAACTCTTAGGAAGAATTTATCCACAGATTCATTTTCAAGCCTGTAGATTTATTTAAGTTTGTCGAAGAGTTCATCATATACATAATCTTCATGAGTTGTGATAAGCATTTCCATGGGCTGTTTCCAGCTATGAATCGATTTTGCTGGCAAGGTCCTAAACCAAGTTTTAATTCGCTCTTCGAATGTGAGGATGAATAGTCATAATATTTCATTCTCTTGAACAATATTAAGATTTCGTCGAGTAATGTCAAACTGATTGAGATGCGTGAATGCAGATACATGCCATTCACCATCGAATTTTGGATTTGAAAAGAGATTAATTGTCTTGATAAAGATGGCCTCAATGGGTCTCAGAAGACTCAAAGGGTCATCATATATATATGTACATAGAGGAGCCATGGGTTGGTTAAAAGTTAAGTGAAATGACTCCACATGGGTAGGCTTTTCATTCAACCCTCATTCTAGCACCAATTCTATTGACGGGTCTAAATTCAACTGACAACAGTAAGGGGTTACCCTCGGTAATAAGTCCCAATTAGACCTCTCACCCATAAGAATAAGGAACCCATCTAGATTCTGGCTCGACGACCGTTGTTGGTTTGGTTTAACCGGTTGCGGCCCTGTCCACTGATGAGGGTGAAAGATGGATGGTTATGAAAACATAAGATGTAGATGAAGACTATGTAAATGCAGGTATATTATCTACTTCTAATCTACCCTATATTATCTAGGAGAAAATTAACATAAGTGAATGAGCTTTGACATGAAACTAACTCTACCAATAGCTTCACCCAAATAGCTGAAATGAAGAAATAAAATCAGATAACACATGCACATGAATATATAATGAGAATAGTCTAAGTCACTATATCACATACATTGTCAGCTCATTCGCTTAGGACATGTAATATAAGAAAGAGTAACAAAACTACAAGAAAACACACATTGCATCTAAATAGTCCATAAAAAAACATTCTCTTACAACCCATGTGAACAACAAACATTCTTCTTGAAATAGTTTGCAATAGAACAACAACACATGTGAGTCCTTCTCTCAGTCAAAAGTTGGCCCTGAAGGATTCTTTGTATTAACATTTTGAACAATAATACATGAAAACTCTAAGGATAGCTCTCCAATTTTCGTTGACATTGTGTTCCCAAAGTAGTTCAGAAGTGTACAATGTTTGAAGAGCCAAAATCTCTTTCTGTGGGGACAATTCTAGTATTTATTAGGTTTCAACATGACTCTTGGCCTTCCACCTACCCTGTGACCTTTCGTTTACCCACCTTTTTCTTTATTCCCTTTGTGACGATGAGAAAAAATGATATTAGTTACATCTTGAATAGACTAATCAATACCAATAGACCTTAGCATTGGTATTTGAAACCATTCAATATACAATAGATGAGAGTAAATCCAAATAAACTATCAATACCAATCATTTGAATAAAAATAATCGAGGCATTAATGAATTGAAATATCATGTAAACTTCCTTGCATTCAATTCCTGGTTCATCTGCTCATGATTGAGGTGCTGCATTCTCGGGGGATGCCAACAAGGTACCAGATATTCATCTTGAAAAATGAAGAAAATAGGTTAGGAATTTCTTAAAACCTATAAATATAAAGTCATATATCTCAGAATGGCCTTTCCAATGGTATAAAGAATGCATTAAATGGACAGCCAAGTCAAAAGTTATGGTCATTTTATGAAAAGTAATTTTTTAGGTTTCAAAGGAGTTAATGGGAACTCCTTCGATTTGCATTGGAGGAGTTAATGAGAACTCCTCCGATGCAAAACTCCTCCGATTTGCATCGGAGGATTTCCCATGAACTGCGCTGATGTGAATAAGAGGATTTTGAATGAACTCCTCTGATTTCAATCATAGGCCGAGTTATGAACCTCATCGATGTAAGCTAGGGAAAAGTTATGAACTTCGCTGAGAGAAAAATGGTGCCTATCTTGGAAAATTCTCCTAGTGATTGTGTTGGTTCTCATTCATTTAATCTCTCTGAGAAAATGGTCATTGCAAATTCTGAGTCTAGTCTCTATGTTTGAATCATTGTCATGCAGTGTGCTAAGTTAAATCATCACACATTGATTTCATCATTGAGAAGGCTCACATGTGTGTTAGAAAGAAAGGTTCCGCATTGCATCTCATATCTTGTTCTTAACATTGTTGATTCAATTTTATTTCCGATCAATGCACTGAATACGAGGTTGGATCAAATGGTAGGTTTTGGATCAGGATTAAAATGTGAGTTCAATGTGGAAAGATTAAAATTGAGAAAATTATCATTTAAAATTTAAAAGTTTAAAGGATGAGGGGTTTGGTGGTCTCCCATTAACCAACATTAGGTTCAAAAATTGTTTGAAAACATGCTAACATCCTCCTGAAATGAGTGTATGAAGAGGGAGGGTGGTGGTGGTGGTCACACCTCCTCCCTTAACATATTTCCACGTTGTAAAATGGGAGAGGGGCGTGAACCATACCCCTCCACACTCTCACCTTACGCTTATCATTTAAAAAACCAAATAAACAAGATAGCCCAAATTTACAAGTTGACATAAAGGATAGTTATGAAGCTACGCGAACCCAAGAAACACTCTCGATATGAATAAAGAGAGTTAGTATTAACTACTCTGAGTCCATCCATGGACTTAATGTTAAGTGCTCTGATGTGAGTCCATCGATGGACTTAATGTTAATCACTCTGATGTGTGCACTAGACTTAATGTTAAGTACTGTGGATGTGTGCACTGAAATTGGCATTAAGTGTGTCGATCATAGCGCTGGATGTTTCCAGCCAAAAAATCGCACGAATTATATTAATATATAATTTTTCAACATTACAAAATCTCATCAAAAATATCATGTAAATTCCCTCTCCACTTGTCATCAATAACAATGGACCTACCTTTCGACGGTTTACTGTCAACAATGAGGCACATCCTCTCCTTGCTATTCAAAAATAAATTTTCTTTCTATCAAAGTTACATTACAGTGGAAAAAAACTAGTGGGCCTGAGAAGATTTAAAAGATGTCAAAATGTCAATCCATTCCAACATTTTCCACATCCCATGAAGCATATGCCAGTCTACCTCTTTTAGTGTCCAATGCTTGTTTCGAGCACTTGTCCGCCTCCATGTTTTCCTCCCTGAATATGTGCTGAAAATAAATTCCTTTGAATGACGAAGTCAACTCCTTAATCTTGTCTTTCCATCCTTCGATATTTATTACTTGTAGATTTCCTTTTTTTTTGAGCCAATCTATAACTATCTTGGAATCTCCTATTAGCTGGATGTACTGGATGTCTAATTTCTTTGCTAAGAAAAGTGAAGCCCAAGCTCCCAACAATTCATCTTTAGTATTTGTTCCAGCTCCACCATTAAAATGTCACCTGTAATTGGTCAAATCACCGCAGAAAATGGTGCCACCTGATCCACAGTTTGAACCTCTATCCACTGTAGCATCGTAAAAAAATGCCAAAGAATAACCATTTATCTTGAAAATAGAATTTACTCTTAAGATTTTGGTTACCGTTTTTGTACCATTGGGTAAATTATGGAGCATATTTAATGTCCTATGGGCTACTGACCAAGTAGAAGGCCCTTTACCTTCAAATAACAGGTTGTTACGCTCGAGCCAAATATGCCAACACACCAGCGCTGTAAGTCATTTTGTCATTGCCTTGTTACCAACCCATTCTTCCATGCATTGGTTTACGGTATTACCGGTCCAAATATATATTGTATTTTGAAGCTGAGCACAGTTAGCCCAAACCGAAAAAGAAAATGGACAATGAATAAAAAGGTGAGCAATATCTTCGACATTTTGATTACATAGTAGGCAAATGCTCAGCCCAATCCACCCTTTGTCTTGAAGTTTGTCCCAGGTTGATAATATACCCTCCATCACCAGCCAGAAAAAAGAGAGTAATCTTCAATGGGAGTCCCCATTTCCAAATGTTTTTCTTCCACCCTTGATAGATTGAAAGGTTTATAGTTGAAAGGATAGCATCATAAGTGTTCTTCACCGAGAAGGTTCCCGAGCCATCGCCCCCAGACCACAATAGCGAATCGTTTGTTCCTGCCAGAAGAGAAACCCCTGCCATTTTTAACTCTACCGTATACTCATTCCAACCAGTTGCAAGAGCTCCCGTTAATCCTAGATCTAAGCTGCTCC
Organism: Picea glauca; assembly: GCA_000966675.3. Taxonomy (NCBI): domain Eukaryota; kingdom Viridiplantae; phylum Streptophyta; class Pinopsida; order Pinales; family Pinaceae; genus Picea; species Picea glauca. The sequence continues at coordinate 666,105 of JZKD02S1673016.1, read as the reverse complement.
TCCAATAATCCCTGTGCGTCCCAGGAGACCAAAGGATGGAAACTTGTGATAAGTTATAAATCTGAATGGAATTCAAGAAAAGGATAATCACCAAATTTAGGATGGATCGACTGCCTATACCTAGGATTTTGTCCTTGCTAATGATGATTTGTCTGCCATCTCCAGGCTTCCAACTAAGCCATTGAAAGATAATGGGCAGAGATCGAATGAAACTAGCCCACATTCGAGAAATAGATCGACAATTGTATGATGGCCTTCTGAGCCAGTCAATAAGAGACTTGTTTTGAAAGTATTTATCAAATAACACCTGCTACCAAATTCTTCTCTCTGCTAACAGTCTCCAAAGTGTTGCCGAAATCATCGTTGAATTAAAAACATAAGGATTGAGGAGCCCCCAACCCCCATTTCATTTTGGTCTGGACAAGATCTCCCACCCACAAAGATGAAAATGGCACGGATCTATTTTCCCATTCCATAAATAGTGAAACATGAGCTTGCGAATCTTGTTAAGGATGGTGCAAGGGATAGTCTCCAAGGACATCCAAAAAACTGATTGTCCTTCTAGCACGAATTTGATCAGGATGAATCTTCCCCCAAGAGAAAACCAACTGTTATACCAACTTGAAATTTTATGAGAAACTTTTGTAACCAGCCAAATCCAATCAACAACTCTATGTGGACCTGTTTTAAAAAAAAACCCTAGGTACTTGAATTCAACTGAAAGATTATTGAAAGTAAAGGGCATTAGGAATTTAAAAGGAGGCAATTCAAAATCTACAAGGCCTTCAGATAGAATAGTCATTTTGGCCACATTCACTGTGAGGCCTATTGCATTACAAAAAAGATCAATAATGGACATAATTTCCTTCCATTCCTGAATACACGCCTTGGATAAAATAAGGAAATCATCCACAAAAAGAAGATGTAAGATATTAGTCAATAGAGAAACATTTATACCTGAAATATTACCTTCCGCCTGAGATTTCTTTAATGATAAACCGAGTCCCTCCATCACCAAGATGAAGAGAAGAGGTGATAAAGGGAAGCCCTGGCGAACCCCCCTCTCACTTCTGAAAAAATCAATAGGCTCCCCATTAACCAAGACTACAAAGGATGCCAAATTTAAACATGACATGATCCAATTAGTCATCTGGAGACCCAAACCCATTTTAAAAAGGATCATGCGAAGTTGGTCCCAATCGATACATTCATAAGCTTTCCTTAAATCTAGTTTAAGGACTAGAGCTTTCAAATTATTCTTTTTAATGATGTGGATGGTTTCATGAGTTGTACTGATAACTTCTTGATTGTGTCTTCCTTTAAGGAACCCCAACTGTTCACAAGAAATATACCTGGACAGAAAAGGCTTAAGCCGATTTGCGATTATTTTGATAATAATCTTGTAGCACAGGTTACATAATGATATT
>JZKD02S1673016.1:591613-637736 GCA_000966675.3 Picea glauca | reverse complement strand
CTGAGAACTTGAATCCTAATGATTATCCTGAAACTTAGCATTTCCTATTTAAGTCATTAACAAAAAACAGTCCTATGCTTAAATGTTGGTGCTTCTATTTCCATTCAGAAGTGTGTTTTCACAAGATTATTCCACCACTACTTTTAATCATCTATCATCACCATTTCGATTCAAGCCACGACAAAAAGAGTATTTCCCAAAATGCATTTAGTCTAAACATTACAAATGAATCTAAATCTGTCTATAGGAAAACAGAGAAATATCCTACTTACCCTACTGGTACCGGAAGCTTCCTCTAATTTAACTGCAATCTAACTATCCTAACTAAGAAGAGTAACTAACTATCTGACAAAGCAAAGTTCATTCCCATTCTAAGTTATATTTGAATTGAAAACTAGAGACTAATCAAACATAATTCATGTTCCAAACCCTACAGGTATCAGTCATGTGTTCAATACTCATCAACGCAAAAGATATCAGTATGCGGGAAACAATCCTGTTGAAGAACAATTAAACACGACTCTGAACTAGTTAATCTTTAAACTTTAATCTATCCTGTATGCAAATTCTAAAACACTGAAATGAACTAAATCTAAGACAGGGTAACGCAGCGACTTGAACCTATTTGGCGGGCCCAACTAAAATGTGCAAATGCTGAAAGAAACAACCAGAACTACTCAATCATGATACACAAACATTGTGTAAACTTCGCGCTCCATTAACTCATAAGAAAATACTCAAATCGTATACCAGTGAAATAACATAACGCAACAACAGTTTATATTCAGAAATGTGTTTCATGACATAACATAGTCCAACCCTCTTAGGAGTGATCTTCTGTTTATATATAGATCCTCCTTCATAACAGTCTAAAGCAAAAAATACATAAGTTCAAATGGATCCCCGATCCGAAAATAACTTGAAATCAAGTTTAAAAACGGTCTTCACATCTTCGTGACACGTAGTGTCACGAAGTGTGACCCATGAAATATTAACGACTCAGTTCTATCATTGTGCCTTCAATCATCGTATGAGTGATGGATCCATCTGTCATGTGAATCTCTCTGTCTCTCATTCTGACCATAATGCACAAATATTTGAGCAGCTTCATTGGTATCTCCACGAGGTACGAGTTGGTACCTGGTACTGGCAATCCTGTTCCAAAAATAGAAGTGGTACCTAACCCAAGCGACATTAGTTTCAATATCAATTTAAAGCATCAAAATGCATAAAAATAGCTTGAAANGTAAAGATACCTTAAGTAGCCCCATTGAGTGGTAGGGAGATGTCAATTATGTCAAAAGAAGGCCAAAAGGGGTGGTACTGGGTATAGAAATGGAGGTCTTTGGAATATAATATAGGAAAAAACATGATCAAAACTGGAGACCAACACAGATCATGGACACATAGGTCAAAGTCAGTCGCCAACATAAGTTTCATCTTTATTGTGTTGACAAAGCATGACAACTCTTGCACCAAGGAAAGTGGCTCACCTGAGGCCAAATTAAGCATAAATTTCCTCATCTGATGGGGGAAATCAACGTAATGGAGACCATTTATTACTAAGGGGGGAGGATTGATCAAGGTGGACATCAGTGTCCAACCACCTATTCCAATTGTCTCACATACATATGTCATATTGGCAGTTTCAATTTTCATCTTGGTGGTTTTTTTTCTAGCTTTTCAAGTCCTAAACTTCTGGGGCCATTTTGAGGCCTAAACAACGTTTTTTGGGCCCGCCATAGTCACACTATAGATGTAGTCACAATATGACAACATAATGTTTAGTCCTTGGATTACCTTTCTAACGGGCTATCATGCACCTAAAACAAAGATCATATGCAAAAGTTACGACCTCGGGAAGTTGATGTACCAACTTACCCGAACGGGGCCCACATGAATTTTGCACTTCATCTCCTAGGGTTAGGTTTTTGGATGTCTAGGGTTTTTGCATTCATGTTTGATGTAAAAATTCCCTTGGAGCCTCATTGTACTCATCTTCTTGCGAATGAGCGCAACTGTCACATCTCTTCTCAAAGGTAAGCCGCCACCATTCTAGCAAGCTTGTTTCAGTCTACATTTTACAATTTCAGCATATTTCTTTATTGAATAGAATCCAAGTTTTACTGTATCTTTGTTATTGTTCATTGTATCTCTATGTTTTTTTTGTTTGTTAATTTGTGCAGGACCTGCGATTAACCTGTGGCTTGAGAAACCGCGACTCAGGGGCATCTAAGCCGTCAAAATCACCCGGGGATCGCACCCGGCCTGAGCCNNNCCAACCCTTAACATGGTTGGATTTTTTGTCCCCGCAGGTTTCGAACCGGTGACTTTAACATCACGGAGTGGCTTAACAACACACTCCGTCACCGACTGTCCTACACCTCGGGGACCATTGTATCTCTATGTTAATAATATATATATGTATTCTTTTCTTTTTTCTCATAAAATCAGGATGAATGCATGACTATGGAATTTTTTTTTGTCCTGATTAATGGATCAACCTCATGATTTTTCATGGCCACAAGAGGAATCTACCAAGGATGTCCTCTTTCCCCTTATCTATTCTTACTGGTGGTCGAAGGGATAAGTACAAAATTTTATGATGTTAAAAGGAAAAAATAATTTCAAGGTATTAGCTACAATAAAGTATTGGTGGTATCCCATATGTTATTTGTGGATGATGTCTTATGCTTTTGTTGGATTGATGGTAGGGATAACCATACTCTAAAGGAGGTGTTGACACTTTTTAATAAAGCCACAAGAATGGAAATCAACGTAGAAATATTGACAATGTATTTATCAAGTGTGAGGGATGACAACATAGAGGATCTCACGAGGGTACTCCCATTTTGACATCACCAAAAATTGGATTTGGGCTTCAGATATTTGGGCTAGAATCTCTAACCAAACAATTATGTCAAATAAGACTAGAGGTGGTTTCTAGAAATGATAGAGCATATGTATTAGTATTTGGTGTCATAAATGGATCTCAAATGGAGGTCAACTTATATTAATCAATTCTTTTTTGGAACCGATCCCAGTGTACTAGCACATCTCATCTTGGATCCCAAAAGGTATTTTGGATAAGTTCAAAAAATGTTGTTGTAATTCTCTCTAGCAAGGAAGTCAATATATAAAAGGATGTCATTAGGTGAGATGGGACAAGATCGTAAAGATAAAATATTAGGGTGGATGGGGGTTCAAGGAGATCCAAGCCTTCGGTTATTCCTTGGTGACCAAGTAAGTTTGGAAATTGATTCAGTTTGGTATTCTGTGGGTGAATATCTTGTCTCAAAAATATATTTTACCAAGTTCTACAGTAGACTGGATTTGTTGCAAACCAAATCATAATCAAGGTGTCTCGAATCATTGGAAATTACTGGTTGATGCTTTCCCCCTTGTGGGTCGACACCTGGCTTGGAAGGTGGGGAACGACATGACAATTTGAGCTAGTCAGGATGCCATCATGAATTGTAACTATAATATCCTCCTTCCTGAAGGTATGATCAAACATTTATAGAAACATGGGATCTTTTCGATGACAAATTTAGAAAATATGGAGATGACCAATATCTGGTCTCAAATGGATATCGAAAAATGACTTAATTTCAGTGGGGACGACGTACAAACCTGGAATTTTTTTTTTGATGAAATAAAAAAGATCTCACATCCATATATGGATGGAGGAGGATCATCCATTTTGTATATAAAATGATTCCAGAGGGGAATATTCAACAAAATAATGCTATAAAGTAGCCATGCCTATAGGGGAAGGTGATGGGAGTTGGTGGTTCAAAAACATTTGGAAGGTAGTAGCCCCATTAAAAAATAGAATTATTATGTGGCACACCATTAAGGGCAAAGTAATAACATGAGACCAACTTCTAAATTCGAGTTTGTGAATGATCTATGCCCCGTCCTTGGGCAATGAACAATTTATGTCTAGGTAGTAGAATGGGTCTTGCATCTACTCTCTCACCCCGCGCAAAAGTATCTCAGGATCATACACAGGATCTACGGGGTTAGGGTCAGGATTGAATCTAGTAAAAATGGTCTCCGGAGCCAGGTTTTCTGAATGGAGTTACTACGTGGTATTGGTATTTTTCACTGGAGTCGCCAGGGGAAAGGTTTCATCCAACACATGTTTTTACCCCACTGTTACCCTCAGGGGTCAAACTATAGATTTTGTTGTTCTCCCAGGGAAAATTTATTCAATTCTATCCCCGACAGTGGCACCATAATGTTAGCGCTACGTACACTTCATTTGGCTGAGGAAATGAATGACAAAGGAAACCTACAAACCATATTGGAATCTTGAAACTAGCCTTTCGGACCTGGAGAGGGATCTCTCGGGAGACTTAGTCTCTGTATAGGATATAACTTTAAACTCTGGGTTAGATTTAACACCTTCAAACAATATTTCTGGTTCTATTGGCGAAAATAAGTAAGACCTTGGGCTATGGAGTCGATTTAAGGAAACGATAGAAACAAATGACTCAGTGACTGAACTCAAGAGGATAAAGGCTAAATGAGCGATAATCTTCAGTTAAAATCATTATGTGTGGTGAGAGAAAAACAAATGAAGCAACTCGGAGCACCGCTAAGGATGAATTCAGAGTTAACTTAGAAGAAACACGGTTTGTCTAAATGGCGCAAATCGTAGAGCACCACATAGTGAATTCTAGATTCGAAATCACGTTCCAATTTAGATAGAAGTTACAGATGTGAAAATAAAGGACACAGGAAAGAACATACGCAAAGAATGAGTACAATACATCCGACTACCACCATTAGAATCTTTTCATCAAAGCTTCATGACTTTTGCATTAAATTTCAATCGGATAAAAAAACTACAATCAATAGTCACTGTCTACACTATTTTGCCAACCAACCTGACCTACATTGAAAACATTGAATATATAGACTAGGGTGTGCTGCTTGGGCTACCCTACGCTCTAACTAATCTTCATAGAAACTAATTTTCGACTACTCTTTGTCATATGTCTCTTCGAATGTCATTTTCTAAAAATAGAAACTAGCTGCACTCAGCCGCATCATAGCCACTCGTCTTTTCCCATCGTTTAAGTCATAAACAAGATATCGTCATTAGATGATGATGTGTCAATAATTTCCTTTGACAGGGCATCTAGATGATCAAGTGTTCTGTCAGACTCCTGACAAGCATAGTAACGACCTTGATTTCTGCTGCACGATTGTTTGCTTGTGCTTGCATGTGTTGGGTGACTACAGACCATTGCAGGTGCCTCCAAAATGATGTCCCCAACTGGGGAAAATGCCTCTCTTCAAGTTGTTGTACGTCCAATACACACCTGTCCTTAGTAATGGATGAGATTCCATCATTTTGCGTAGTATGTCTTCCACACAGATATCTGCCAGATTCCAAATCCGTGCCACGTCTGGGGAGACAAAAAAAAGATTCGATCGATCAAACATCTGGTGTCGTTTGTGGTTTGGATACTCGAAGCTTCCTCCTAAGTGACCAATTTCACCTTTTTAGTTTTGTCACTTGCTATCACAGAACCATGTTCGCTCTCAAATTCCTCTGCGTGCTGGCTAGAGATGCACAAACTTTCTCTATGGTTGTTTTACATTCCCTAAATGCCTCACATTCCTTTCTTCCGACATCCTTTGTGTTTCGCACAGCTGTATGATCATGTGATGTGCTTCCCTGAGTTGTCTCTTTAGCCAAGTCGTGTTTCCCTCATGACCTTGTGATGCTGATACTTCGAGGGTATTTGTTGCTAACTGCTGTCTCAACTCTCTGTTTTCTTAGTATAGCATAGAAATAGAGAGCTGTGCTTGTTTCATATACTACGACGACTCATGAACATTTGCGTTTTCGGTGTCTATCCTCCTCCCTCCGCCTAAGATTTCTCAACTTGTGCCTTTGACAGGCTCCATCTGAATATCGCGCATGAGTGACTCTTCAACAACTGACTTTGCACGTGGCTCGCTCAAGATTCTAGTCTCCTCGGTTTTCTTGTTTTTCCTTGGCCTTCCCCTTTTTCGGGGTATTGGTTTTTGGGAGGACAGAGATTCCAATGTCCTTCCTTTCAGAGGTAGGGGAAAATATCCTTTTGTATCCTTTGGGATGCCTATTGCAAGTAGGAAAAAATCCCAGTTATTTCCCAATCGTCTTAGCTCCTCCACCATCAATAATTTAATTAGAGAAACATGCGATATTTTCCTCTTCCGCTGATCTGCTTCACCCCTGGTGCTATCTTCCATTTATCGGAGGCTTTGATGCAAGAAAAAGGGTAGATTTAATGGTTTACTCCCTGTGAAGTGCATCAATAGTCTAATATAATGTGAATGTATCCTGTCGAATCTTTCGTCATAGGTGAAATATCTCCTAATCACTTCCATGAGCTTTCATAAAGGTCCCTGCAAATATCTACTTGGAACGCCCGTCTCGACTTTACCACCTAAACAATTTCACTTGATGAAATATTTGTAACACTGCACATCCAAATTCATGCCTTTAAACCACCTCTCACTGCATGAAGGGGTCTATGTTGTGATCGACAAAGTTTCCTCTGTCACCTGGAAAATGACGCCCACAATTACCACGTGGGACCCGTCGAAACTGAGTGTGAACTACTCCACTAGTTTCACGTTGAACCCTTGGATCTTTGTGAAAAGGGTCATGCAGCCGACCTGTTCAAAAGAGGCCTAGAATTCCGAATATTCATTGACCAATGCCAAGTTTTGTGGCTTGGGCCCAAGATTTTTGCTTCTTCATGCGCCCTTTCCCATGTTCTGTGATGTTGTCATAGTGCAACATGCATTTTTACTCCACACGATGAGTTTTACGAGGTCCATATCTGGTAACCCCAATCGACCTGGGATTGTGAGAAGAATCACAAGTGGTGTATGATCTCGAATGGTGAATAGAATGCATACAGAGCATTCAGAATTTATAACCAAGCGAACGAGAGGTGAAAACGTGCCAGGGGACACTAAATTCATGGCGACTGAAATAGGTATGAATATTTCCGCTATGAATACACATGACAGGTACAGTTAGGAGTGTGTGAAGTGCAACAGATAAGAGCTGTAGAGCATATGTGATACGGGCACCGTGATTTTTCACTCTTTCTGACCTCATAATGGGCTGATGATGGTCACTTCGCTTGTCGACGCGACTTCTATTTAGCAACTTTCCTTGACCCTAGGCACATAAGACATTCCTTTGTGACAAGACCCAACTCTTAGGGAAAATACCCTTACCCTTTTACACATGTTTTGGTTCTGACATCCCTTCCCGACTGTAAGGGCCAATCGACCACTTGCTGACTTCGACCTATTTGTTGTTTGGCACCTGCCGTCACATGCTTTGATACACAGACTCTGACTCGACTAAGACCGACCCTAACTAAAAAAATGACGGCGCTAACAGGGGTCATGGACTATTTCCTAGCTGAATTTGATGGTTCTACATTCTGGCATTTGTCTTACAAGACCAACAATATACACATAATATAGGCTTGAATAATTCTATGTTCTAAATCTTGATAACGAGACTGAAGAAAAGAGAATCAAATTGAAGACAAGATGTACAATGAGATGTATTGTAAGTGGTTATACCATGAACACTATGAATGATGGATCATTGTCATCCTTATTCCCCAATTTGGTGAATAGATTCAATGTAATGAAAAACCCACTCAGACATATTAAAAGAGTTACTCATGAAAAATGTGAAAATTAAAAAGTCTATGGACTAAAAAATCAAAAGGGAGTTACCTTAATAGATAGGTGCATTAACTCATTTAAAAAAACACCAAAATCAAGGTAGTCATCCTTGTAAGCATGTAAACACCACTATTTCCCTGATCCATGACTTGATAAATTATATTTCAAAAAAAAGAATAAAGAAAAAGGATTTAGAAAGGAAGTTTAGTTTATAAAAGGGACATGCAGATAACTCTATAAGGGCTATGGATGCTTGTTGGTAGTGGGGCAATGTTTGTGACAACGTAGTCAATCCATAGAGGCTATGGATGATTATGAGAAATGGAGAAACATATCAAAGATAACATATAACTTCCTAGTGAAAATAATTCTAATCCCAAATCTATCATACCCTATGACTAAGACTTCAACCTGGATCATTGATTCATGCTTTATGGAAATGATCCTCAATACACTTTTTGTTAGAAAAACAGGATCACAAAGCAATAAAATAAAACAAATGCAGAAATAAAACACAAAAGATACACAATACAATAGAGACACAGATATACGTGGTTCACCCAGTGTGGGCTACGTCCATCAGAGAAATTTCTAGGTCCTTCCTTTATTATTATCCAACAAATGAAGGGATACAACCTACAACAAACCCACTGTAACTTCCTCTTATTTCTCTCATAGTATCCTATCTCAGAATACAATATTTGCAATGATCCATAGCTGCAATACATTCCCTCATAAAAGAGGGTTGCCTTCAAGGGAAAAAAACCTTAACATAACTTCTACCGTCATATTTGCGACCTTATAATGAACAGTCTATATTTACAATGAAATTACAATATACATTTACAAGGAAATTTTAACTTTGGGGGCTTTTCCCCTGAAGCCCCGCCGGGGGCCTGCTTGCCCCCAGACCTTGTAGAGGGGGTAACCCCCCTCTGCAATCCCCTGCGTGGAAGAGTGTACATTCTTCTTGTGTGTAAAGTCTTCATGGGGTATAAACATGACTGAAAACAAAGACCTCTGAATCAGGAAGATAATCAAGCTCCACAACCAACAATCTCCCACTTGGAGACTGATCTCAACAACTCCACTGTTGTTGTAATTGCTGGACTATGAACCTTCTTGGACCTGGAAAATTTCTCATCTTCATTTTCATTCTTGAAGACCAACTAAAACTAAGCATGAACTCAATTTCTCCCTGATTACTCCCTTTGTTAACATGTCTGCGGGATTTTGTCTAGTGTGTATCTTTTCCAACTTCAAATATCCATATTCCAAGATGGATCGTATGAAATGGTACCTGAGCTGTATATGCTTATTCTTTGAATGGAAGGATGAGTTCTTTGCAAGATTAATGGCACTCTCACTGCCATAGTAAAACCTGTTATTCTCCTGCTTCTTTCCCAATTCCTTCATAAACCTCTGTAACCAAATCATTTCTTTACTAGCCTCTATAACAACAACATACTCTGCCTCTATTGTTGAAAGTGAAACAACCTTTTGCAATTTCGAAATCCAACTTAATGTTGTTCCACCTACAGTAAAAACATACCCTGTGGTGCTCCTCCTGCTATCTTTATCACCTTCCATATTTGAATCAACATATCCCTGTAGAATAGTGTCAGAACCTCCAAAACATAATGCATGAGTAGAAGTACCTCTCAAATACATGAGAATCCACTTTACTTCCTCCCAATGTTCTTTACCTAGATTGTTCATATAACTGCTCACAACTCCCATTGCATGCGCAATATCTGGTCTTTTGCAAACCATCACATACATCAAGCTTCCAACTGCTGATGAATAAGGGACCCTAGACATGTATTCTATCTCCTCCTGTGTCTTGGGAAAAATTTCCTTAGTTAATTTGAAATGGCTGGCCAAAGGTGTACTAACTAGTTTTTCATTTTGCAGTCTAAACCTCTCCAACACCTTCTCAATGTACTCACCCTGAGACAATGTCAATTTGCGATTTTTCCTATCTCTTGTTATTCTCATACCAAGGATTTTCTTTGCAACACCCAAATAATTCATTGAAAATGAATTATCCAATTTCTTCTTGAGCACATTTATATCCTGCATATTAGACCCTGAAACAAGCATGTCATCTACATACAATATCAAGATAATATAACTTCCATTTTCTAGATTTTTAAAATAAACATAGTGATCAGAATGACATCTACTATGACCTTGTTCTGTCATAAACTTGTCGAACTTTAAATACCACTTCCTTGGAACTTGCTTTAGGCAATACAATCTCTTCTTCAACCTGCATACCAAATTCACCTTCCCTTTGACCTCATACCCCCATGGCTACTGCATATAAATATCTTCCTCCAAATCCCCATGAAGAAAAGTTGTTTTTACATCTAACTGTTCAAGATGCAAATATTCTACTGGCACAAGACTTAAAATAGTCCTAATTGAAGTCATTTTAACAACAAGAGAAAATATCTCATCAAAATCTATACCTTTCTTTTGTGCAAACCCCTTTACAACAAGTCTAGCCTTGTACCATTTTTTCCCTCCATCTTCTTCCTTCAACTTGTAAACCCATTTATTTTGTAATTCTCTTTTTCTTGCAGGAAACTGAACCAAATCCCAAGTCTGGTTATTTATGAGGGAATCCATTTCCTCTTTCATTCCTTTCTCCCACTTCTTTTTGGTGTCTACTTGCATTGCCTCTTCATAAAATTATAGTTCACCAGATGTTGGCACAGGGGAAAACCCAGGGTTCAACGCTACAACAATGCACCAACAAAACCCTAACTACTAGCCCTTTTAGCAACACCTACGAAGCAGATGAAGTCTCACCCGAGGTAGAGGAAAGGGTGGTTGCGAGACTCAGGTGTCTGCAACCTTAGATGGGACATAGATATGTGATTATGATACTTAAGAGAGCACTTAGCACCGTCCGATCCTCAATATGCAATAAACACCTACTTCATTGATAAAACAAAGCTTCACAACATTCACACTGATCTAATGTAGTTAAGCACTTAGCACAAACAGATGGATCAGATCTAGAGGAAGAAAGCACTGAGAACATTCTTAGAAGTCAGATCTAACATTCATAGCACAAAGCATAAGTGGATCTATCTATCTATATCAAAGCACTTAGCAAGAGAGTCATAAACACATTAAGAAAAGAACAAATCATAATACCGTATTTACGTTATTCACCCCCACCTTGGGGCTACTTCCACCAACTCTTCTTCTTTATTGTCTTCTGTCAATCTGTTACAAGAACGAAGCCTCAAAATCCTTACTCCGCACAGGACATAAGATATGTGCATCTTGCTAGATCCTTCTTCCTTGCGTTCCGGCACTAAGCCTTCCATAGTCTTGCTACAATGACTTGCACTTAACTTTGCAAGTTTCACACATTATGCACAAAGCCTTACAAGTACTGATCACACAGATCCAAATCTTGGCACTTAGCCTACTTGCATACTAACATCACATAAATGCACTGCTACTTCTATCTAGCCTACACATCTATTTATATATTACAAAATAGGCCTAAGCATGGGTAAACCAATGGGTTGACATCCCATTCCCGTTACATATTCCCACATCCCAAAAAGGACCCAAAAAGGGGCCGAGATCCCGCAATCTCTGCTTCATCTTGCACTCCTCCTTTGACAGGCTGTTGAAGTACAAAATACATCAACATGACCAAGAATATCCCAAAGCTTGGTCAAGGGCCAACAGGCCCCCAACACTCACCTGTGACTCATCTTGATTCACTATGGTCTGACTAGTTCTGCCTTGAATGCCTCGAGCTTGACTCAAACTACTTTGACCTGTTGCTGCGCTACGACCTCTTTCTTGGTGAACTCCTATATTATGACGTAGTTTCACTGGCCCTTCTAGACATTGTTCTACTGCATTAACAACCCACTCTAGCTCTGTTCCTCAGCTCTCAACCTCTGTGAACAACTAATAGGCCTTATCTTGCACAGGTTGGATCCATTTAGTTACTTCCATCACTTTTCTTTGAATCGTATGGATCTGCTACTGGACAATGCACTGCTCTTGAGACCACTTCATTCTTTCTACAACTGGTAGGGCCTTCAGCTGTGCCTGCAGTATCTCTGCATGTTTCTTTGCTTCCTGAAGATGTGACTCTAGTGCCTGCAATTCCAGATTCTCAGCGATCTTCTCATACATTTGGGCACTATGGTTACTCAGCTTCTTGCATTTGCTGACAAGAGCCTTCAGTCTCTCAACTGTGCTCCCGACAGTTTCTTCTCTTTGGTCTCTTACATCTTGAGGGGTCTCAGGTACTACGCATAGCTCCAAATCTGATATGCATTGTTGTAGCTGCTGGATCACTTGTTCAAGTTGTACTACTTATTGTAGAATCGTCTCTTTGACCTTTACTTCTATGACTATCACAGAGCGAAGCACTCTGTTGACCATTTCTTTTACTTCAAGTTTCTCTCTGAGCAACTGTTCCTTTTCATTCTTCAGTTGGGATTTTTCTTCATCGAACTTTGCTTGGAGAGAAAGCTTCTCCCGTTTTGTAGTACTGCGTTTCTCTACAAGGACTCCTTGTACTTGTGTCAAAGCCTGGGTGGCTTGCACTGTTGCTTCTTATGCTCGTCGAAGGTGAGCTTTGACTGTATCAACTATTCGATGGAGTTGAGCTGGCTCATCTCCCAGTTCTGGTGTTCCTAGTGGAAGAGGCGCAGTGGAGACTATGCGGCTGGACTGTAGTGATTGTTGTACTCCTTGGAGCTCAATCTCAATTCTATTGTACATCAATTTATGCTTAGCCTCTTGTTTCTCTTCTATCTCTAATGAAACATCATTCAGGGCCACTGTAATGAAATCAAAATCATCTGAGGTGAGGATAGTCTGCATTTTTTTCATAGAAGCTTTCGATTTCTTCCAGGAGGAAGGCTTCGGGGGGGAAACCTTGATTTTCTTTGAGGGGTCATCCTCATCTCTAGGTGGTGTAACCTCACCTTTCTTTTTTTCAAATTCAATGCCATCTATCTCTCTGCCATCACCTCCTTGCTCTGGTGAGATGAAAGAAATCTTCACATATGCACTATCTAAATCCTGAACCTCTTCAGTTTTCTTTGTCCTCCTAGGTCCGGGTGTATCCTGCGCAGTTTCTGGACTATCTATATTAGATATCTCCACAGGGTCTGTTGGAATGAGGAGGTATGTCGACCATTCCTTGGTGATCTCCTCCAATTCCTCCTCCGTTATCTTTTAATAGGACTGAAGTTGCTTCTTTTGCTCGTCAGCATGCGCTGTGATGTAAATGAAATGGCAGTCCACACTGAACTTCATCAATGGCCTGAAACTGTGTAAAGTGTTCGACGTCATGTGAGGATCAGGCTGTATAGCTATCTTCAACTAGTTGTAGTATTCGTGAAATGAAACATTGGACTGACACTGTTTATTCATGTCGCTTGAATACCATAATGTGCTAAAATTCGCAACCAATGGTTCAAAGGGATCGATATCCGGGAAGGTTGCACCTTCCGGCATCTCCCAGGCAATGAAAGCAATCAATATCAATAGCCAACTGAAGTGAAATTTGTACCCTTGATCCTAGGATTCTCTGCAGTCAAGTTATAATTGGTTCACCAGGTACTTCGCCCAATTCATTTGTAGGTCCTCTGCACACTTCCCTATGAGGTCGACTACAAAACTAGTCACTTGGGTGGGTCTATTATTGCGTACCAAATTTCTTGTGATCAATTGATAGGTGAGGCACACTGCACCACTTTGGATAGAATCTACCTTGTAGCCTTACGTTCCCTTCTCAACATCGCCGTAAGTGTCCTTGATCCTCTGTGCGAGAGTGCGATCCATGGATTTTCCAGGATAGAAATCCTGTGGGTCAAGTCCTTGCATACTAAGCCCGGTGATCCAATTTATCAACATCATATCCATTGTTATGAGATGGTTTAACCATATATAACCTCCATGGTAACAAGACAACAACAATTTGACACATGCATTCACCTCCTAGTGTCATCCAAAGTGCAGAATCTTCATAACATTCAACAGGGTGGATTGTGCAAGGTTATGGGTCCATGATTGAGGGACGATCTTCGAATTCTTTCTCTTTGTTCTGGTCAGGTACTTATGCAGGGTGAGTATGTTGTAGAACTTTCTGTCCCTGAGGTTGAAGTCGCTAAACTTCAACACTGCAATATTTTCTTAGTCTGCGCAAACTGCGCGTACCCCCTTTGGGAGGTAGTGACCAAGGCGTACTCAAAATCTCTAGGTACGTTGTTGCGGTTTACAACACCGCTCAAAGGTGGTATATAAGTAGGTAATTTTCTTGGAATCAACTTAGCATTAGTGAGATCATCCCTGTTCTTAGTTCGCTTCTCATCTGATGGTTGGGATGGTACGACTTGAGCAATTGACGGAGAGGCTGGCAGTCCTCTCATGGATGATTCTTGTACACTTGTGGATAATCCTCTCTTCGACATGAATCTTTCAGTCATCAAGTCGATCAAAACTTCCTCAACAACTCTTTGTGCAGCACTCAACTTGTCTGACATAAACGCTCGGGGTTAACAATCTCAGGTTCGTAGATAAACTTAGACACAGTAGTGAGATAGAGGGCAAGAGTGCAACAATCACTATATAAACTCGGCTTATTTTGTGGGCTCAAATTCTCAATTAGCAAAAGTGTTCTCGGTGCGTGGCGCGATGGGATAAATAGGTAACTCGACAACGGGTCGCTTGCAACGGGTATGAGGTCTTCTTTAACTTGGTTCTATCTATTATGGAACAGTCTCAACGGTCAGATGGTGAGCTGGCTGGCCATAAATGGTTTTCTATCCGCTCGAAGAACTTCACCATGGCGAAGTGCCACGTGTCGCTATTCTGATATCCCGACGAATCTCCAATTTTACAAATTTTCCTTTTGTGAGGTTCCCTCTGGGACTTTCTGTAACTTTTCAATCTTAGCTCTCTTCTTACTTAGCTTTCTAGCCTTATTTCTTGTGAGCTTCGTCTCAATATGCCTTTTTCCATTCTGATTCTTATCTTCTCTTAACATAGTCTTCCGTTGGTATTCTAATGTTCTTGCAGCTTCGACATATGGGTATCTAGTATTAATTAGCTTCGATCTGTTCTCCTGTTATGAAATCAAGTGTGCGATCCTTCTAGTCATGAATTCTTTTAATTCCTACTTTTGTTGTTCTAATACTGCATCTTCTTCTTTCCTCCTGGCCTGGTCTCTTTCAATCCAAGGGATGTCTAGTAACATGGTAAACGGGGCACTGTCTTCAATAAATTTAATAATCTCAAAATTTTCTTCTATCGAAGTTCCATTGGCATTCATAGGTATCTGAGTGAGCTTCCCACATAGGTTTACCAATTTTCCTCTGAATAATCCTATTCCTCCTAATGAAGGAATCATAACAGACTTCCCTATAGCTTCCCAAGTTCTCTCTGTCATGATATTCACTTGTGTTTCCTCATCTAGAACACATTCAATGTCGAAGTCTCCTATTCTTTCTTTGATGCATTATTTTTCTTTGAAGATATATGATAAGATGACATGTCGGTGGCCATTCAAGGTTTCTTTCATATGTAACAATACTTTCTCTGATTCTTTCTAGGATTCTGCCATTTCTGGATCGGCCTTAGGGTTTTCCTGGTTCAGATTCATTCTTTCAAATTTAGCAATCATTCTAGGGAAATCCAACACTTCATGGTCCATAGCTTTACAACAAAGACAACTAGGTCTTCTTCCAGGACATTCCTTAGCAAGATGTCCTGGTCTTCTATTGTTGTAACAAAGGGTTAATCCTCTCTTTCTTTGAAATGATCCCTAGCTTCTCCTGTACTACGCGTTAGGAGCATAGGAACTAACCTGCAACAGTTTCTCTCTAGGATCTTGCATCCATTTGTTAGTCCAAACATTCTTTCTATGCATAGGTATAACATATCTTTCACTATTCTTGTGAGATCTATTAATATCAAATCTTCCTTCATCTATCAATACCCTAGTTTTCGAACTAGGACAAACTCTATTAAACATACCTAGATCCATAGTCTAGAAACAAAAATTTCCACTTATCTTACTTCTACAAAGCACAAAGCTTCCAGATCTAAAATTTTTCACTATTCTTACCTTTATCAGAGAACAGAGCTTGCAGATCTTACCTCTTTTAATAAAAAATTCTCACTTTTACCTTTCTTAGAGTACAAAGATTTCAGATTTTGCTTCTCTCCTTCAGATCCAACTTCTTTTCTTCAGATCGAGCTTCTTTATTTTAACACAGAGATTTATAAATCAAGTAGAATACTGCGCACTAGAGCGATAGATCTATGCATAAAGATTTCATAGTTTCAAGATGAATCTTTGCACAAAGATTCTTCTTTCTCAGTTCCCAACAATCACAGTTTCAGATCCAGGCAACATAACCATTTGTTGGCACATGGGCAGACCCAGGGTTAAACGCTACAAAAACGCACCATCAAAACCCTAACTACCAGCCCTTTTGGCAACACCTGTAAAGTAGATGAAGTCTCACCCGAGGTAGAGGCAGGGGTGATTGTGAGACTCAAGTGTCTGCAACCTTAGTTGGGACACAGATCTGTGATTATGACACTTAATAGAGCACTTAGCATTGTCATATCCTCAATATGAAATCAATACCTACTTCGATGATAAAATAGATCTTCACAGCATTCACACTTATCTAATGTAGTTAAGCACTTAGCACAAACAAATGGATCAGATCTAGCAGAAGCAAGCACTGATCACATTATTAGAAGTCAGATCTAACATTCATAGCACAAAGCATAAGCAAATATATATATGTATATCAAATCACTTAGCAATAGAATCATAAACACATTAATACATGCACAAAGCATAACAACACAATATTTACGTGGTTCACCCCCACCCTGGGGCTACACTCACCAAATATTATTCTTTATTGTCTTCATTCAATCGGTTACAAGCACAGAGCCTCAAAACCCTTACCCCATACAAGACAGAAGATCTGCACAACTCGCTAGATCCTTCTTCCTTGCGTTCCATCACTAAGTCTTCCACAGTCTTGCTACAATGAATTGCACTTAACTCTGCAAGTTTCACACATTATGCACAAATCCTTACAAGTCCCGATCACATAGATCTGAATCTTGACACTTAGCCTACTTGCATACTAACATCACATAGATGCACCACTACTTCTATCTAGCCTAAGCATCTATTTATATATTACAAAATAGGCCTAAACATGGGTAAACCTATGGGCCAACATCCAATTCCCGTTACATATTCCCACATCCCAAAAATGACCCAAAAAGGGGTCGAGATCCCGTGATATCTGCTTCGTCTTGCACTCCTCCTTCGACAGGCTGTCGAAGTCCAAAATAGGTCAACATGACCAAGAATATTCCAAATCTTGGTCAAGGGCCAACACCATAATCAATCAATAATAAATAATACAATGATGGAGAGTATCGTTCAGGGGGTCTACTTTACCTGGTAGATATTCTAACGACACTTGTAGGATTTTGAGGTACATATTGATCCTGTTGTTGTACATTTTGATTTTTAGGTACCTTTGGAGTTTCTTTTCCAGTGATCTCATCAAGCACTATGTATTCTGGTTTTTCTTTTTCCTATTTCTTTCCCTGCAACTAATCTTTGTACATGACATTCTCATTGAATATGACATCTCTACTCCTAATGATTTTGTTATTTTCATAACCCCATAAGCGATAACCAAAATCATTAACACCGTATCCAATAAAGGTACACTTCTTGGATTTTTCCTCAAACTTTGTTCTATTTTCTTTATCAATATGGACAAATGATTCACAACCGAAAGTCTTCAAAAAATAATAGTTTGCCTTTTTACCTATCCATGCCTCCTCTGGAATTCTACCATCCAAAGAGATTGAAGGTCCTCTATTTATTAATTAAACATCAGTATCTACAACATCTTCCCAGAACTATAAGGGAAAACCACCATGCAATCTCTTACTCCTTGCATGCTCCATGATTGTCCTATTCATCCTTTCTGACACACTATTTTCCTGTATTGTTCCTGGAACTATATTCTCTCTATGAATCCCATGGTATGAACAATAATAATCAAACTCCTTGCTGCAATATTCACCTCCATTTTTGGATCTGAGACACTTCAACCTTTTTCCCGTCTCATTCTCAACCAAATCTTTCCATTTCCTAAAAGTATAAAAAACATCAGATTTTTGCCGAATGCAATAAACCCAAGTTTTTCTAGTTGCATCATCAATAAAAGTAACATAATAACGAGATCCACCAAGAGATGATACCTGAGATGGTCCTCATACATCTGTATGCACAAGCTCTAACCTTTCACTCTTATTTTCTTTTCCGACTCTGAGAAACCCGACTCTCTTCTATTTTCCATAAATACAATGCTCACAGAAATCCAAATCAATTTGTTTAAGATCTGGAAACAAATTTCTTTTGTGAAGTATCTGTATCCCCTTCTCACTCATGTGTCCAATCCTATGATTCCACAATGTTTTTTCCACTTCTGTAGAAGCTAAAGAGATAGAAGAGTTAGTATTACCAATACATAAATACAATGTACCTACCTTCTCTCCTTTTGTTATCACCAATGATCCTTTGGTGACCTTCCACACCTTATCTGTAAATATGGATATACAAACTTCACTTTCCAACTACCCTGTTGAAATTGGATTTTTCCTTAGATCTGGAACATGTCTTACCTCTTTCAACAACCATTGGTTTCCATTGCTTAATTTTATCTTTACCTTTCCCATTCCAACAATTTTGCATTGTGCATCATCACCCAAATGAACCTGTCCAAAATCACCTTGAACATAATCTAGAAAATGTTTCCTATGGGGTGTGGCATGAAATGAAGCCCATGAATCTACTACCCAAGAATCATAAATATTATCTACAGAAGGAATCAAAGCATCTTGTAACACATCACCTGTTACATTTGCTTCCTGATTTTTCTCCTGCTGTCCATCTCTTTGTTTCTTTGGAGCTCTGCAATCTTTCTTCAGATGTCCTTTCTTTCCACAATTCCAACACTCTATCTTTCCAAATCTATATTTGGATCTTCCCTTCCTAGAATTCTCGCAGTTCCCTAAGCCCTTTAGTCTATCCTTTTGTATTCCCCTGTTCTCCATGTTTAACGTATTACCTGATGTCTCACCTGTGATTTTGCATCACATTTCCTCACTAAGGATAACACCAACAACATTGTCAAATTTTAAAGTATTTGAACCAGATACATAGTTACTTACAACCATGACCAAGCCATTCCATATTTCTGGCAATGAGCACAATATTAGAAAAGATCTGACCTCATCATCAAAGTCCACTTTTACATAACTTAGTTGATTAGTAACCGTATTAAATTCATTTAAATGATCTGCAACAGAACCACCTTCTGACATCTTCATATTAAAAAATATCTTCATTATAAATACCTTATTGGATGCCAAGGGTTTTTCATACAGTTTAACCAATGCATCCATCAGATCCTTCGTTGTCTTTTCTTTCAAAATATTGAAAGCCACTGACGCTACCAGGCTCAGCCATATCGTTCCTAGTGCCTTTCTGCCAAGAACCTCCCATTCTTTGTCCATCATGGCCGTTGACTTCTTTTCTTTTCCACCCAATGGTAGGAATAGATCCTTCTGATATAAATAATCCTCCATCTGCATCTTCCATAACTGGCATTTTTGGCTAGTAAATTTCTCTACCCTAAACTTTCCATCTTTCGCCATTGCTCCCACTTGAACCAAGAACCCTATTTTCCTACGAGTTACCTTTTTCTCTGATACTAGTTGTTAGAAAAACAAGATCGTGGAGCAATAAAATAAAACAAATTCGGAAATAAAATACAGAAGATACACAATACAATAGAGACACATATATACGTGGTTCACCCAGTGTGGGCTACATCGACCAGAGAAATTTCCAGGTCCTTCCTTTATTATTATCCAACAAATGAAGGGATACAACCTACAACAAACCCGTTGTAACTTTCTCTTCTTTCTCTCAGAGTCTCCTATCTCAGAATACAATATTCGCAATGATCCATAGCCACAATACATTTCCCTCATAAAAGAGGGTTGCCTTCTAGGGAAAAAAACCCAAACATAACTTCTATTGTCAGATCTGCGACCTTATAATGAACAGTCCAGATTTACAATGAAATTACAATATACATTTACAAGACAATTTTTCCTTTGGGGGCCCGCTTGCCCCCGGACCCCGCAGAGGGGGTAACCACTCTCTGCACTCCCCTGCATGGAAGAGTGTACATTCTTCTAGGGTGTAAAGTCTTCATGGGGTATAAAAACGACTAAAAACAAAGACCTCTGAATCAAGAAGATAATCAGGCTCCACAACCAACACTTTTCTCCTTCAAAAGAGAAGAAAATGTTTTCTAAGCTGGATTCCATTTGATTCATCTCTTCGCCCTTATCACATTCATCCATATCATTTTTTCGGCAAAATTGTTTTACCCCGCCCACCCCTTTTCAGTTCCCCCATCCTCATGGCTCATAATCATAGCCAAGACTTGGAAGCTCGCTTCAACACCTTGCAATCTAGTTTCATTGAGACCCAACAAGAAGTGAAACAAATCAGTGCCAATGTCACCGCCATCAATACAACCATGCAATCCTCAATGAGTGAAATCAAACAAGACCTCACCACCTAGATTGAATCAATCTTTTCGGCACTCTGCACCAAACTGCATATCCCTACAGAGAACCCTTCCTCTTCCTCACCCCCACATACTAAAGGTGACCATTCCTCTCATTCCCATACCTTGCAGAACCATCACTTTCAACGTGACCTACGCCTTCCATGGGTGGATGTGACCAAATTTGATGGCCTGGACCCCACTGGTTGGGTAACCCAAATGGAACATTAATTCTCTTTATACAACATTATAGATGACTTGGCCAAACTCTGGTATGGTGTTCTCCATCTAGATCAAGAACGTTGGCAATGGTGGCAATGGAGAAAAAATTCTCTTCAAGGGTATATTGCTTGGACACAATTTGTGGCAGAGCTTTATGAATGCTTTGACACTGACACCAACCATTTGGGTCGTTTGACAAAGCTGAAACAATTAGGAACAGTGGAAGACTTTATAGCTTCCTTTGAGTGCCTGGCTTTTAGAATAGAGGGCATGTCTGATTCCTTTTTCCGAGAGTGTCTTATCAGTGGCCTCAAGAATGAAATTCGGGCCCATGTCCTCATGGTTTGGCCTGAGAGTTGGGTGGAAGCTACCAAAAGAGATAAAGAAGTACAACAGGTTGTATCTTCTCAAAACCGCAAACCCTCCTTCATCCCTCACCCTAGACTAGTAAATCCCACTACTCCCTCTACTCCACTAAAGATCCAAAAATTGACCTGGGCTGAAATGGATGAACGCCAACTCAAAGGCCATTGTTATAACTATGATGAAAAATATTTCCTAGGCCACAAGTGTAAAGAACAAAATATTTTTATGGCCATCTCCGAGGACATTTCGGAAGAAGATGAAGAAACTCCCTCTATGTGTGAATCACCTGAATCCACTGACATAACCCCTCCCTTAGACCCTCCCGAAGTAGAACCAGTCATTTCCCTCAATGCTCTCACTGGCTTCTCCGCTTCCCAAACCCTCAAACTAATCAGTTACATCAAGCATCAGAAGGTCATCATTCTGGTTGATAGTGGCAACACCCGTAATTGTATTCATCGCCGCATTACCCAAGAAACTCATTGCTACATCCATGCCGTCAATAATTTGCAAATCATGATTACCAATGGTGGTTCCATGAAATGTGGAGGGCGTTGTGAAAATGTGCATCTCCAAATTGGTGACTACCACCTAAAATCCCATATGTTTGCTATCGACATGGGAGGTTGTGAAATTGTGTTGGGTGAAGACTGGATAAGGAATTGGGCTCCCATTCTCATGGATTTTAAAGAATTAACCATGCAATTCAAACAGGAGGGCCACCAATAGAAGTTCCAAGGCATCACCAGCGGTTCACCTGAGATCATTGATTCCCATCGCATGGAAAAGCTGCTCAAAAAGGGTCATTCTGGTGTTATCGCCCAACTCCATGCCATACAAGCAACAGAGACACCCTCTGTACCACAAGACCTCCAAGCCATCCTTTCTAAACATCAATTGGTCTTTTCCACTCCCCAAGGCCTCCCTCCTTCCCGTGGTGTTCATGATCATTCCATTCCCCTTGTACCAGGAAGCCTTCCTCCCAATATCCTTCTGTATCGTCACCCCTTTTCACAAAAAAATGAAATTGAGAAAATGGTACAGGAACTCCTTAATGCAGGTGTTATCTGCCCTAGTACGAGCCCCTATTCGTCTCATGTGGTCATGGTCCTGAAGAAAGAAGGTTCTTGGTGAATGTGTCCTGACTTTTGTGACCTCAACAAACTTACCATCAAAGATAAATTCCCCATTCCTGTCATTGATGACCTCCTGGATGAATTGAGTGGTGCCCAATTCTTCACTAAACTGGATCTTCATTCGGGCTACCACCAAATACATATGAAAGAGGCATATATTCCCAAGACTGCCTTTAGAACTCATGAGGGCCACTATGAGTTTTTGGTCATGCCCTTTAGCTTGTGTAATGCTCCCTCCACCTTCCAAAGCCTCATGAATCATGTCTTCCGTCCTTTTATCCACCATTTTGTCTTAGTTTTCTTTGATGATATCCTCATCTATAGAAAAACCTGGACAAACCATCTTTCTCATGTGGATCGAGTTTCCATCTACTCTCTCAACACCAACTTTTCTTGAAACGGTCTAAATGTGCTTTTGGCGCCTCAAAAGTAGAATACCTGGGTCATTTGGTTGGAAAAGATGGCATTAGGGTGGATCCTAAAAAGATTGAAGCTATGCAAGACTGGCCTCACCCAAAGACTCTTAAGAGATTGCATGGATTTCTAGGCTTAACGGGGTATTATTGCAAGTTTGTTAAGAATTATGGGAAGATTCCAGCACCTCTCACTGCTCTCCTAAAAAAGAACTCTTTCACTTGGACTCCAGCCACTGCTCAAGATTTTCAAACATTGAAGATGGCCATGTGCACCACTCCAGTCCTCGCCCTTCCTGATTTCACAAAGACCTTTGTGTTGGAATGTGATGCCTCAGGGAAAGTAATTGGTGTTGTCCTTATGCAAGAGGGTCGACCTTTGGCCTTTACCAGCAAGAAACTATTTGAAAGAAATATGGGAAAATCCATCTATGAAAAGGAAATGTTGGTTATTCTGCATGCCGTGGATCTGTGGCATCCTTATCTATTGGGGCAACAGTTCCAAATTAAGACAAACCATCAAAGCCTCGAGTATTTTCTGGAACAACGCATTTCCTCCCTAGAACAACAAAAATAGGTGACTAAACTCTGTGGATATGATTATGAGATCATTTATAAGGAAGACAAAGACAATGTGGTTGTAGATGCACTTTCTTGAAAATATGAATATGAAGGATCCCTTTTTTCTCTTTCATTCATTGTACCAGATTGGCTCCAAGCCGTTCGCCAGGAATGACTACAAGATCCCAAAAGTTCGCAGTTGATCCAACAATTGTAGTCCAATGCTCCAGCTTCCCCAGGGTACTCTTGGCTCCATGAGGAACTTCAATACAAAGGCTATTTGTATTTAAGTAAACAATCAAAGATTAAATCCATGGTACTTTATGAGCTTCATGCTACACCCACAACAGGGCACTCCGGGTTCACCAAAACCTATGACAGGGTCAAACGTTTCTTTTTCTGGGATGGTATGAAACATGACATTCATAATTTTGTAGCTGAATGTGACGTGTGTCAATGCAACAAGGTAGAAATAGTCAAATTTCCAGGCACACTACAACCGCTCCCATTTCCACCTGCTATTGGGAAGGATATCTCTATGGATTTTATTACCGACTTACCCAAATCGGGAAATAAATCCATCATCATGGTGGTTGTTGATCACCTTTCCAAGTATGCTCATTTCTGCACCCTTCAACACCCGTTTACGACATCCACGGTGGCTCAAATATTCATGGATCAAGTCTTCAAGCTTCATGGCATGCCACACTCTTTTGTTTCTGATCGTGACCCAACTTTAACAAGCAATTTTTGGCAAGAACTGTTCAAGATACAAGGCACATAATTGCATCTCAGCACAACTTATCATCCCCAGACTGATGGCCAAACAAAAGTTGTCAACAAGTGTTTGGAAACATATTTGAGGTGTTTTTCCTTGGAAAAGAAAAGTTAGTGGGCTCAATGGTTACCCCTAGCTGAATGGTGGTACAACACTTCATACCATACAACTACACACATGACTCCTTTTGAAGCGGTATATGGACATAATCCACCTTTAGTTCTCTCATACTTACCGAGTGCCTCGAAGGTCCAGACAGTTGACCTAACACTTACAACTCGAGAGGCCATTCTCCGTACCCTCAAAGAGAATTTGGTCATGGCATAGAATCGCATGAAGCAACAAGCAAATCAAGGTCACTCTGAACGTCAATTTGCAGAAGGGGATTAGGTGTTTCTTCAACTACAACCTTACAAGCAAACTTCCCTCAAGGCTGAGCATTGTCAGAAGCTAACACCCAAATTTTATGGTCCTTATACCATGCTCAAGCGTGTGGGACAAGTCACCTATCAGTTAGCTTTGCCCAACCATTCAAAGCTACGTCCTGTTTTTCATGTTTCATGCTTAAAGAAGGTGATTGGAGCTAAGTGCCAAATTCAAACCAACCTTCCAGAGTTAGATGAAGAAGGATCCATTTGGATACAACCAGAATCAATTTTGGACCAGCGTGAGCATCGCCTACGTCGGAGAACCATCAAGGAAGTTCTAGTCCAGTGGAAAGATACAACTCCAACAGACGCCACTTGGGAACCAACTACCATTCTGCAGCAATTTCCTCATCTCAAGCCTTGAGGACAAGGTTGTTTTTAAGGGGGTGGACATGTTAGGGTCCTAACCCACACATAGGTAGAAAAATATATTCGAATGTAATAAAGGTCAATATTAATAAGGCCTTTCAATAAAATAGAATAAGGCGGATGTAAGAAGAACTAATAGAAGATTTCGCTTCTAGAAGGATCTTCCTCTAGATGCTTCTTTTTAGTATAAATAGGAGTCGAGGGTATGAGAACCCTATCTTGGAGATTATTGTAATAGAGCTCTTCTCAACTGGAGGTTTCCCCCTTGAAGAGGCCCGTGAACATTGCTTTCAGATTCAAAGTGCTATTTTTGTTGTTATTCTTATATCATTTTAGTGTTATTGTGGTGAATGTTCTGGTTATATTGTTGTTATTCTGCCATTACTAGCATTTTATTTCTGTTCTGCATACATTTTATATTTGGTATATTACATATCCCCTCATTTCCTTGCAGCTAAGTTTTTATAAATCCTTTGAAAGGGACTACTTCTTAAATTTTGCTCCGATTTCCCTTTCCTCATATTTTTTTTTTCCTTTAGTTTGATCTCCTTTCTTTTGATATAATTTTATTTTGTTTGAACTCTTTAAATTTTGTTTTCCTCTTGCCTCTTATTCTATCTTTTCTCCTTCAATTCTCAAATCAAGCCAAATTATAAATTGGGACACCTTTTCATCTTGTTCACATTCTCTTTGCCTAATTCTCAAATCGAGTTCCTTTTGTTCTTCATTTGAATGACTATTTCTTTTTGAAGTTGAAAACTTGTTATTCTTGAGATTTTGTTCCCCAATTCATTTTCCAAATTGGGGTCAACTTAAAAAATTAGGATCTCTCTTCACCTTAGTTTGCCGAGCCTTCTCCTAATTTCGATATTGACACCAATTTTCAAATCGGGCCCTCCCATCACCATTCAAACTGTATGAATTCCTATTTATGTTTGATGATTGTGGTTTTGTTTCATATTCTTTTTGAAACTTTGGGTTGAACCTTCAAAGGATATATTTTTTAATCGGTCCAAAAAATTTGAATTGATCCCGTCCTTCACCAAATTTATTCAACCTTGTTCAATTTCAATGATCAATCTAATTTTCCAAATCAAGCTTGCCCTCTCCAAAATATAGTGAGAAGTGGCCTCGATTTTTCAAACCCCAATTTTCAAGTCAACCTCCTTTCCCACCAGCTCTTTGTTTGCTTCTTGGATATTCTTCGAAGTATCCTCACAACCTTTAAACTTTTTCTCCCAAACATAAATCCTTTCTTTCAAAAACTTTTGAAGTTTGATTACGATAAGTGAGATTTTCAAAATCGGGCCTCCTCTACATGAATCCTTGCTATGGTTCCATGATCAAGCCCAATGGCCAAAATCAGGGCCTCCCTCATCAAAAGGTAGTGAGGAAGGCTCCTGATTTTTCCGATTGGCCCCGATTCTTAGGTCACCCCCCTTCTCTTTTGAACCCTCCATACATGTGAAATAATTTAAAAAGTTGGAATTGAATTCTTAACATATACATGTCACTTATGCATTAACACACTTTTAAAGCATGTCCTGTCTCGACTCAATTCAACAATGCCACAACTCGAATCACCACCTTTCAAACTTACAGGTAAATGTAATCTTATCCTTCAGTATTTTGATTTAAAAGTTGGAATACAAATGCAAAGCTCATTTGTTTGAACAATCTATTTATTTAAGCAATGATTGGTCCCCCCTTGTAATGCTTTAAACTACAAAAAAACTCAAGAATGTTATAGCCGATAAATAGTCACTTAGTCATCAACTATTTTAACCAGGTACTTGATTTTGAAACACTCTTGTTTGATTAGATTTTTTTTTTTAAGTGATTTAGGTGGTTGTATTCTTTTTGTTAACCTGCGATGATATCCATATTCATTCAAATTTATTAGTTCTAATATGGTTAGTGATTGCATGTGTCCCCTATAGAATTCCTCTTTCAACCCTTGAAAATATTTAACACCTAAGAGAGCTAATTGCATGAACTCAGATTTCCTTATTCCCCCCCTTGTGAATTGATTTTGAAAAACCCGAGTTCAAACTTTAAATCCTAACTAAAAATAAAACTCTACTAATGACATGCACCTTAAGTTAGGGTCAATATCGCCATCCCTAAATCTGGTTTCCATTTCAAATTACTAGAAGGTGGGTATAAGTTAGCTATTAATGTGTTTAATTCAACTTTTGTGAAGCTAAACCCTAATTGTTTTGTTTCTGTGTTGCACTAAACTGTAGGAATTTCCGTATGGCTACCAAAGGATGTTAGAGAAATTTTGAGGTAAAAAATGGGCATCTAAACAAAAAATGTGCTATCAACATCAACTTTAAAAGAACCAATAGGATTTAAGATGATAATATAAACCTTAAGGGTAAATAGTTTTGGAGGGAAAGAGATAAAACAACTTTTTTTAATCATATTTTCAACTTAAAAAAATGTGCTATCAACATCAACTTTAAAACAACCACATGGGCTTCACCTTATTGATCAATATCTTACCATGTTCATTTATAAATGGGGTTTTTAAATTATGAAAAATAGATTCAATATATTGTAGGTATTGGGGGGGGTGTAGGGTATAAGGGGTATAAAGAGGGGTATTTGGGAAAAATACAAGATATTTAGTAAAAAAGGGTCTTTTTTATTGCAAACATGTATTGGGAGGGGGGTTAAACAAAAGGATTTGGGGAGGTATTTATCAATATCTACTGAAATTAGGGGTATTATTTAGTATCTTGTGAATGAATGTGCTATGCCACATGTTCACATGTTCATGGAGAGGAGATCCTGTGAAAATAACCAATATGATTAAAGATGATGATATCGACCATAAGGGTAAATAGTCTTGGAGGGAAAGAAATAAATCTGCTTTTTAAAATCATATTTTCAACTTATCTCCTTATATGTTTACTCAAATTTCAAGTGTAGGCACTTGTTGGATATGGAATTAATTTCACATCCAATGTGTATCCACTCTACATAATTTGGTAGACCTACACTGAGATAAAAAGAAACAGACATGTGTTTCCAGTTTATCTCACTACGGGTCTACCAAAAGTATGCAAAGTAAGTACTCTTTGGGGAATTTAGTTCCACATCTAACGAGTGTCTACACTCGAAATTTGAGCAAAATTATAAAGAGATAAGTCGAAGATATGATTGAAAACTCACGACTCTTATTTATTATTTTAACTGTATTCAAACCCTTTAATTATGGTGAATGTAAACCTGTAACACATTTGCAGAGAAGGAAATCAAATTCCAATCGAGTGGTTACGAGTTGAACTTCTAAAGAAAATGCAGGGCTTGGACAGATTTGTATTTTGGCTCTGAAGAGATTGTTTATAATGTTGTAGTATGATTGCAACTCAATTAGATAAAGTGATACTTGCCATAGGATATTTCATAATGTTCAAGTTCATGTATGGATTGTTGGCGAGAGTAATGGAGAGGATATCAAAAAACTGGAAGGTAGTTTTGCTGGAGGAAACTATGGAAGGATGTGGTCAATAGCTTATGAGAAAATTGAACGCAGTCAAACCAAGTAATAAATGAGGACAAAGAGTTGTTGCAGTGAAACTAATGGTAAAATTGTGACATCCGAGGAGGAGGTTGCAGATTGTAATGTCATTGAAAATGGTGGGTGACCCATTGTCTACGAGTGCATAGTTGACTGCACTTTAATGGGAAGTGGAGTGAGCTACAAATTAAGCATTGTAGTGAGGTTGGAGATGAAACTTCAGCCTGAAATAAAGTTGCATGTAGAAGCAGAGTCCATTGCAAATTGGGCATCACCAGTTTCATGATAGAAATCATTCAACAAGCTTCCCACAAATGGAAATGGATTGATTCATCATGATTGATTTTTTTATAAGTATGTCATTATCGTAAAAGTCATAAATGGATTGTGTGAAAGTTGTGTTTAAAACACAGTCAAATCACAACGACCAAGGAAGTAGCTCAGTGAATTCATGGAAATGGTTCAAGAGGAGCATAAGTCGAATCATGACTTATAGCCCTGTATCCTATCAAAATCGGATAAGAAATTGTTGTAGTCCTGCAAATGAGCATCCTGGTGTAAAGTGATTGTTGTCAAAATTATGAAGAAGACCGCTAAAAAACATTGGAGCGACTTAGCATCAGTATAAAGTTTATTTTTGAAAAGTGGTTTTATTAAAAAGATGGTTAATTGAAAGGTTAACATCATGTTCCTTGTTAATGACATCATTAAATGGAATTTCTAAAAGTTAAAGATTGTGTTGTACATGGAGATAAGAGACTTAAGCTTTCTTCATTACATTTTAAAGTCCATACAAGTGTCAAATGAGTTCAAAGGTTCATGTATGTAATGAAAAGGTTTTGTAAAGGTATTTGTCACAATTAAAGTAATGTATTTTGCTTTAACATAAGGGGTCCAAGTTGTTTATAAAAGATATACATGTCCACATACATCTTCAACGAGTTGAGTTTGGTTATAATGGTTTAGAAAAGTTTTATCTCTTTATTAATAACCAGAAGTTTGTTTGGGTGTATGTTCAGTGGTACTTGACGTTTATCCAACAACCCAGAAATATGTCAAGTCAAGTCATCAAATGAGAATTTATTGATGTAAAGAGTTGAAGTCAAGTTGAGGAGTTGGAGTCAAGTTAAAGTTGAGAGTTTATTAAAATTAAGTCAAATGAAAGTTGGAGTCAGAGTCAAGAATTTATTGATGTAATGAGTTCAATCAAATCAATGTCAAAGTCAAAAGTAAATTCAAAGTTTCAATCATGTCAAATCATGACATTGGTGTGTCAATTAAGTTTTCCAATCTAGTGTCATATGTGTCTTTTTGGATGGAGACATCCCTCCAAGAAACATTTTTATGCAGAATATTTGGATGAAAAATTATGCAAGAAGATGACCAATGATGAAAAAAGATGACAACATAAAGAAGTCTGGTGAAGAGAGAAGACAATGTTGATTCCATGACAAAATCATATGACAGAGAAAAGATAAATTTGGAGGCAAGAATAAGTCATACATCTATTGAAGTGAAGAGTGGGGAGAAAATAAAATCTCAGAGAAGGCCCAAGGTGAATAAGGACCATAAATACTACAAGACTAAGTTCAAAGAAAAAGACAAACTAGATGAGAATGACTTGCTAAGGAAGAAGGGGAGCACATTGAATCTCAAATGAAGAGATTGAGAAAGAACATGGATAGTGAAATGAAGGGCTTAGCAGAATAAAAATGCCACAAAAAGAAGAAATCCAAAGGACTCCCATATATGAATAGAATAAGAAAAATGTAAGGGTGTATTGAAGAGAAAAAAATAAAGGATGGAAAAATATGAAGCAACAAAGAAAATTTCATAGAAAAATGGACAGAGGAATAAAGCAGTAGAAGAGAAGCAATGAAATAGGAAGAGAGTTTGAAGTAGCAAAAGAAAGACACAAAGCAGAGGCAAGAAGAACGAAGCAAAGCAAGGTAAGAATAAATAGTACCATGTGTTGATGTAGATGCAATAAATCCATTAACAATAAATCCCTAAGAAGTTTTATGGTCCTAAATAATGTTTTTAAATGATGGAAATAAATGGTCTTGGTAATATGTTTGTAGAAGGGCTAGATCGGCCTGAGTTGAAATTGTATGTACTTGAGTCAATGATGATGTAATCCCTATGAGGCATAAATACCCCATAATGTGTATGTTGAAAGGTTCTTGGTGTAGTGCAAGGTTTTTGGTAAGCAAAAAAAAAACACTTGTCATAAGAGAGAACTTGTCGAAGGAAATGAAGAAGTGGTGAATCAGGAGGAGAAGCTCAACTGTGGGTAGAAGAATCAATTTGAGGCAGTCCATGTTTGATAGAAGATCTGAGAACAATTGGATAGATTTCAAGTCATGAAAAAGGGACTTCTAAAAAAAAACTGTGAAATAGAAGTTTGTGAAATGACAACTAGAGACAGAGGAAGAATGGGTAGGAGGAGAAATCTACTAGCCATGGTTGCAACATTGAGGAACTCATGGATAGGATCCCATGCATAAGTCTTTTGTTCCTTGGTAGTCCGATGTAGGTGCATTAGCAGTATGGTTACGGATTAGCCAAAGAAAACCCAGGATGATGACTGATGATGATACAGGTGAAGTAAAAGGTACAAGTATGAAGACATGTAATGGAATAATGGTTGATGAACTATGTACAAGAAAATGTTTCCAAGAGAATCAATGAATACAACGGCTAGAAACCCATTTATTCCGATGGATGGTAACTTTTTTTATATGGAATTCAACAATGTTTATGTTTGGAGGTACAAGATGAAGAATAATGTGGATGAAGAATGAAGAATAACAAAGATCACAGAAGACTAAAGATGAAGACAAAGAGTGGAAAAGGAAAAGATAATAGAAGATGAAGATGGGACCTTTCAAAATACGGTTGAAGAGTTAGAGATTGCATATCGAGATTACAAGTATTTGTTAAGGGGGGAGTGTGAAAGAATAATTTCTACTTTTGATGTTTAATGAATAAATTAAATCATGGCTTTGTAATGATGTAGACTAATTCTAAAAGTCTATGTATGAATTATAGATGAGGATAAATGAGAGAAGTTAGGGATGAATATCTATTAAGAGATTCATGGAAATATTTTAGGAGATATTATGGAGATGGTTTGAACTAACCATATAATTATGAAATAGTTATTACGGTCACCTATCATTATATAAGGGACAATAGAATGTAACATATGAGAATGGTTTATGAATAAAATTTTCCGTTCAGGGGTTTCTTGATCATAATCCGAGTGTTCCTTGCTTCAATTATAATGTATGTGTTTATGTGCAGCCGGTGGCTGCATCAAACATGCCACATGACCTTCTGGAAAGAGTTCTTTGAATATTTCAATGATAATCTAGATGAAACAGTTTATTTTGTAGATAAATCAAGTCTCAAACCTTCGAGAATTAGCACTATCATTCTTAAATTGCCCGGACTCCAAAATTTTCTTATGCATGATGTGGTGTATCTTCCTGAGATACTAAGGAACTTGTCTCTTGTGCACATTCAACAACAAGGACACTCTATTCATATCTTTGGTGGAAAAGTTTAAATAAGGAAGGATTATGACAACATGGTCATCATGACTGGGGCAGAATATGGAAGACTATTAAAGTTGATAGGGACATCTACTCATGCACAAAACTATGCATACCTCTTCATAATGATGAGGCTACAATGCCATCTAGTCTCTTATGGCATGCTATATTTGATCACATTAATTATGAAAACTTTCATTTGTTGAAAAAAAATGGTGTTTCTAGTTTCCCTACTATTCCTAGGAATTTGACGGAATGTGATGCTTGTATCCTTGGAAAACATAGCAAACAACCATTTCATAATTCTACTTCCAAAACATGTAAAAAACTTGGAATAATACATTCTAATTTGTGTGGCTCCAACATGTTCCATCTTCTAATGGAAATAAATATATAATGCATTTTTATTGATGATTACACCATGATGTGTTGAGTGTATTTGTTGAAAGATAAATCACAAGCTTTCGAAACTTTTAAAAAATTTCATGTATGGATCCAAAATGAAGTTAGTTTCGTATTGGCTCCCCCTTCGTGCTGATAATGGAAGAGACTATACATCTAATGAATTTTAAAACTATCTTCATCAACATGGGATCAAACATCAAACCATAGTTCCATACATCCCTCAACAAAATGGTGTAGTTGAAAGAATGAACAAAACTCTCCTAAATATGGTTAGTTCCATGAAGTTTTTCAAAAATGTAAAAAATATGTTTTGGGCTGATGCAATTCTATGTGCAGGTTATGTGAAAAACATGTGTCCATCTCTTGCTCTTGAAAATAAGACTCCTTATAAAAGGTGGTATGGATGCATTCCTTCAGTGAGGCATATCAAGATATTTGGTTCCACCTGTTATGGACCTGAGTAGATCTACAAATATAATCACCAAAAATGTTGAATACACAATAGATCCAAAGGACAATATAGAAGAAATTACACTTTATTATATCAAAACCCTTGAGGTAGGGAAACACCATACAATGGATCCTATTATGGAAGGGATCCTCTCCTGTTCACTTGCCTCTTCGAGGGGGCATTCTCCTATTGAGCTACCGCTCCAAATACAATAATTCTCTTCATATCCCATTACATTGCTTAAACCCCTTTATATAGTTCTACCATCACCTAAGAACATTATAGAGGATGAATCTTCTAGAAGTAGAGCCTTATAAGAAGTCCTCTTACATTTATTATATCTAACTACCCATTTATTATATATAACTATCACAGTGGGCCTTATTTAATAATATAGTGGACCTAGTCCACCTTACATTGAATGGCCTCCACTATTATCATTATGGGTCCTATGGGTCTCCCCACTACCTCTCTAGCTACCTAACATTCCATTCCCCTTATGAAAATGTTTTCCTCAATGCTTGATGTACAACCATATACTAGGGTCCCGTGGATAAGTGTGGACCATAGTGCTAAAGTAGACTAGAGAACTAGGGTCCCATGGATAAGTGTGAACCATAGTGATGAAGTAGACTAGAGAACCAAGGTCCCATTGAAAAATCAAATCCACCATGCTGAAGTAGTCCAACCACCCTTGTAAACCAGGGTCCCATGTCCAAGTGCTCATGTGAACTCCACACAGAATATATCGACACCCAATAAACAACTGAAAATGATGCTCCCAATACTAACACCTATCATGTGGATCCAAATAAGAATATCCATCCACATAGTGGGAAAGGGTCAAATATGAATCTGGAAGGAACAATACCATTGTAGAATATGCAGGTTGGATGCTGGTAATCATAACTAGCTCCTGATGTGAGACATTGATGTTCTCTACAGAAGGTGGAGTAGAGTCATCAAATAAAATATGGAAGTGGTTGTCATCCCATAAATGACAACTATCCATATGTCAATCATCACAATAGGTCTCAAAATCATACCAAACATATATTTCTTGATTATATTCATCCCTGATGTTTGTCATAAGAAATATCTCCTGCATGCTATCCAATGAATCTTGAATACTACGAAAACTATCATTGAGGCCGTCTGTGAGGCCATCTACAAAGTCATCCAATGTGTCATTCAATGTGTCATACGATTGGGCTTTGAATGCTTCAGTCATATGTAGAATTTATTTGAGGGTTTGAGAGGAAATAACCATCTGAGCGCCCTATGAAAAGTTATGAACTCTTCAGTCCCTCCAACTTCATGAAAAAACCCAAAAAATAGAACAATAAATTACGACAGAAAATCGTGGCTTTTTTCCGGAAAAACCTTGAAAAACTATTGAATTTAAAATGCTCATAACTTTACTTCACAGACTCCGTTTCGGCTGATTTATTTTTTTAAATTGAGTATTTTTTGAGAGGAATTCAAATACCTAATTTTTTTTTGCCAAATTCAACTCGTAAAACTTCATATCTGAACCTAAAGTGCGCCACCCTATTTTTCTTCCCTAGAAAATTTCTCACAAAAAGGGCAAAAAATTTCTTCCCTTCTTTGGCCAAGGAAAGTCCTCTAATAGAAATTGTTAAGTATCTAAATAGATCTGAAGATAAATATCAAAATAACCAAGAATATCAACACAACCAATCCAAACCAATCACCAAATAATGAATACAAAAATGTAGACAAAACCCTTGAGGTAGGGTAACACCATATATTATTCCTTATGGAAGGAATGAAATCCTCAAGCAATACTTGTTTGTATAATGACAATAATATTCACTATGTTTCATTACATTTCTTACACTTATTTATATAGCTCTCTCTATCTCCTAGGAACCTTCTAGAGAGATTTCTCACATTATTACATCTAACTACCATAGTGATCCTTTATTAATATAGTTGACCTAGTCCACCTTACATTGAATTACCACATTCTCATATATTAACTGACTTCCACTAATAACACATAACTACATTCCCATTGGGTACCTCCCTAGGTACCCCATATTACCTCCCTAGGTATACTACATTACATCTCCCTTCACATGTTTCATTCTTGAAACATGAGAAGAAACCATACAATATGACCGACTAAGCAATGTAGCCAATTGGTACTAAGTACGACCATCCATCCATCCTAATGGAAGTCGAACATGATGTCTATCTGCTACCTTGCCATCCTGTTCTTGCTCTGCATCATGTTGGGGTTTCCATGGGCTTGTTTCTGTAGTCCGAGCTCTTACCGTAGTGTTGATAGTCCTCCATGCACCTCTTGATCGGTTTCCTATATGGTGCATAAATGTGTTGATGCACACACCCTTTCCTTGATGATTGTTGTGTCTCTATATGATGTGGATGGCGATATACAACAACTATAGGTGTTTTTTTTTTTTTTTCTTCAAATCTGCAACACTTTGTGCCTTTGAGTCAATGACCTCCTTAGCTTCCTGATTATGTCCTTCCTATAGTTTTGCTTCATCTCCTTCTGTAGACTCTACGTCTGATTCAACTTCAGACTCAACAATAACTTCTTTGCTAGATTCCATGGGCCCATATTTATTACTAAGAGACACATCCTACAATTTAAGTTTCTTTTTATTGCACCAAATCTTTAGAAACTTCTTTTGCACATTAATATTAATGGTACCCACTGATTCTATCTAAGGATATCCCAAAACAATGTCTTCATCACCCATATCTAGAGCCTCAAACTATGAATGAAACACATATTTATCCAGATTGAGCTTCAAATCTTTAAAAGGTTTAACATTTTCACCTACAACTTGTGTGCTTTGAATATTCTTTGCTGAAACTTGCAATCTATTAACCAACTTAATATTGATAAAATTTTGTTTGCAGCTAGGGTTAATAAAAAACAATGGAATTTTCTTTATGAATGCAACCATGAACTTGTAATATAGATTTTCCACATGAAAATAAACTCTTGGTGATGTCTTTATAATTACTCTTTGTATGATACCACTTGTCTAAAATTAATTTTTCAAGTTCTTCATCAGAAAGTGAGATCCACTCAGAATGGTGAAATGATTTCCACCATATGAGAGCATCACCTTTGAAACCCCAATCTACAAAAGATTTCCACTGCCCTTCCCATAATGACTTGTGAGATTGTATAAATTCTTCAATACTAGGTCCATCATCTCTTCCAGTAAAAAAAACCATGACTAGAATAAATCTTTAACAAAAACTAGGGTGTATAAATAACTTACTGCAGAAAATCTAGGCTTTTTCCGGAAAAACCCTGAAAAACTGTTGAATTTAAAATTCTCATAACTTTACTTCACGAACTCCGTTTCGGCTGTTCTTTTTTTGAAATTGAGTATTTTCTGAGAGAAATTAAAATATCCAATTTTCTTTTTCCAAATTCAGCTCAAAAAGCTTCATATAGGAAGAGGAAATGCGCTGCCCTTTTTTTTCCCTAGAAAAAATATGAAAAAAGAGCAAAAAAATCTTCCCTTCTTTGGCCAAAGAAAGTGCTTTGATACCAATTGTTATGAAACTCAGTAGATCTAAAAATATAATCACCACAAATGTTGAATACAAAATATATCCAAAGGAAAATATAGAAGAAATCACACTCTGTTATATCAAAACCCTTGAGGTAGGGCAACACCATGCAATGAATTCTATTATGGATGGGATCCTCTCCTGTTCACTTGCCTCTTTGAGGGGGCATCCTCCTATTTGTTGATTTTTCAATAATCTAGGTTAAGAATGTAGTTCATTTCAATTTGCATTTTTATTAACCATAAACAATAATGTTGCAACAACTAAGATCACAAGAAGAAACACCATGCATAAGAACACAAGAAGTATCTTGGGAAACCCTTCTCAACAAGGGAAGAAAACCCAGCCAAATCCTTTGGTATATTCTATAAGAGAAAGACCTTCAACACCAATAAGACTTAGCACACAAGAGGGTGCTCAAACCCTATAATACTAGCGCCCAAGAGAGGTGCACACTTTTCCCAAGAGGATGTACTTGCTGAAATTTCCAAACTTGTGTGAAGGATATGATTCCACAATGGGAAATCTTCCTTTACTTATATTAGACTTGTCCTATAAACATAAGTGTCTATTGGAACAACATGGCCAACCTCTCTAAGTCACATTATAATTAATATTAACCGGATTAATTAT
This sequence comes from Picea glauca, assembly GCA_000966675.3. Classification (NCBI taxonomy): domain Eukaryota; kingdom Viridiplantae; phylum Streptophyta; class Pinopsida; order Pinales; family Pinaceae; genus Picea; species Picea glauca. Next base: position 600,892 of record JZKD02S1673016.1, on the reverse strand, counting down.
CATTTACATTTATTACTAATCACATTAAGGTGGGGTCAACCTATACCCTTTACATTACAATTAGGGTTATAGGCAGGTCTGACTCTTGAATGACATAACAAGGGATATGATACACCCACTAGTTCTCATCAACTAGAGGCATATCCATATGCATGTCCATATCTCAGTCTCACTACATTACACAGAAGAACTAGATCTTCACACATTCACCTGTGCTCGTCCATAGGCACGTCCACTCTATAGATCTTCTTTCCCACTGCCTCGCACATGAGAATAATCTGGAGTTTCTTATCAACTCTGCTGCTCAGAGGAGGCTAATACATCATATTCATTTTTATTCACATGAAAATGCACCCAACACTTTGGGATTTCACACGTTCACCTTGTGCTCAACCACATGAACGTCTAACTCAATAGATCGCCTTTCCCACTAGATAATCACCTAGCGTTCTTCTCAACTCTTTGAATGGAGGAGGTCATCTCTACGTTCCAGCTCTGTCTCAGGTAGGAACCACGTACCCTTCTTAGGGTATTTCTCTCAGGTTTGTAATCTGAGAGAAAGACTCTCATAGTTTCAATGATCCACATCTTACAAGTTTGTAAGCTGGAGAATGTCTCACATAGATGCAATCATCAACACTCCCTCTCATCTAGGGAGGCATTTTCCACCAGGCCAAGTCTCTCAAGGAAATACTCAAACTTTGTCTTGGCAAGTGGTTTAGTGAATATATCTGCAATTTGTTCATGAGTAGAAGGATACTGTACATGTATTTTCCTTCTCTCCACCATGTCTCTGATATAGTGATACTTGATTTCAATGTGTTTCGATCTGTCATGAAACATTGGGTTCTCAGAGAGCTTTACACAACTCTAGTTGTCACAATGAATAGTAGTTGGATCCATCTCATGATCGAACAAGTCAGTCAAAATTTTGTGAAGCCATACTGCTTCACGAACTGCCACACTTAGTGCAATGTACTTTTCCTCTGCTATGCTTCATGCCACAGAGCTTTGTTTTCTGCTACACTAGGAAACCATGGACGATCCTAAGGTGAAGCAACAACATGAGGTACTCTTTCTGTCTACTGCACTTCCTGCCCAATCTGCATCGACATATCCTTGCAAGCTCAAGTCCACATTGGATGCATATCTCAGGCCATAACCAATTGTTCCTTGTAAGTATCTCAATACGTGTTTTGCAGTTATCTAGTGTGTATGTTTTGGTTGGCTCATATACTGGCTAAGCACATTCTCTACATAGAAAATGTCCGTTCTGGTGTTAAACAGATACATCAAAGATCCAATCAACTGTAGGTATAAATGTGGATCTACATCTCTTGAATTAGTGTCACTCATTTTCTTTAAATCTATGACCATTGAAGTAGGCATGGATTTGCATTCTGTCATACTAAAATTTTTCAGTATCTCCATAGTATATTTTCCTTGACTTATTAAAATATCATATGTTCCCTCCCATACTTCTAGTCCCAAGAAATAATGCATTAGGCCCAAATCCTTCATTTCAAATTTGGTAGTCAATGATTGCTTTCATTCAACAATGAGTCTCTCTGAACCTGTGAGGAAAAATATCATCCACATATAAGACCAAAATCAGACACTCATTACCATCAATGTGATAATACAAGTTTAGATCAACTGCACTTTTGTTGAAGCCCAAAATCATCAGAAATCCATCCATTTTCTCATACCAAGCACATGGCGCTTGTTTTAGACCCTATAGGGCTTTCTTCAATCTGCATACATGAGATTTTTTTTTGTGTACAATGAAACCTTATGGCTGCTCAATATACACTTCTTCCTCAATTTCACCATTGAGAAAAGTTGTCTTTACATCCATCTGATGTAGCTTCCAAACCATGGAAGCATCTAGCGCAATAATAGATCAAATGGAGGTATATCTGGCTACTAGTGCAAAGGTCTCATCATAGTCAACTCCCTCTATTTGTGAAAACCCCCTGACCACAAATATTTCTTTGTATTTCTCAATGCTTCCATTAGAAACATGCTTGATCTTGTAAATCCATTTGGAAGTCACTATGGACTTTCCCTCTGGTCTTGGAACAAAATCCCATACATCATTTTTTAAGATATATTGATATTCTTTAGTCATGTAATATTTCCACACTTGTTCACCTGAAGCTTCTCCATGACAAGTTGGCTCTGAATCAATAATGTGGGTCATGGATGAAAGGTAGCTTGAGGCTTTCTCTAGTTGTTCCTTGTGGAGCTTTATGTCCTTATGCTTCTTGTAGAGTTTGTCGAGCCCAAGCAGGCCTTTTATGTCCAACTATAATGTCTCTGGGTATGTTGCTTGGGGCAACTGAATTTGCTGGAGAAACTGGATCAACTGGAGCTATTGGCTCATCTGGAATAATATATGTCTCCCTCTGAACTGATGAAGGGGGAGAAAGTATTGTTTCACTATCAATTTCCATCTGAGCTTCTCTAGATTTTTGGAAAGCTACTTCTTATTCAAAAGTAACATATTTGCTTACTTCAATTTGTCTCTAACCTGGAATGTAGATTCAATATTCTTTTGAGGATTCATTGTATCGTACAAATTTACCTTTTCTTCCTAAAGGTTCTAGTTTAGATCTCTTTTATTTGGGTACATGAAGATATACTGGACATCCAAATATTATGAAGTGTCTGATCTCAGGCTTCACCTTGGTGAATATTTCTTCTGGAGTGATGTTCTTTAGGATCTGATGAGGACTTTGGTTTTGAACATATACTATTGTCATACATGCTTCTGTCCATAGAGTCATAGGTAGACTCTGATCATGTATCATTGCTTTAGTTTCCTCAATGATAGTTCTATTTTTCCTTTCAACAACCCCATTTTGTTGAAGGTTGTAAGGAACTGTGAACTCCCTCTTAATTCCTGCTTCAATACAAAAAATGTTGAATTCTTTTGAGGTGTACTCTCCTCCATTTTCTGAACTTAATATTTTGATTTTTCTTCCAGTCTATTTTTCAATCTGAGATTTGAATTCTTGAAACTTGGCAAGGACTCCATCCTTGTTCTTCAGAAAGTAAATCCAAGTTTTCCTGGAGTGATCATCTATGAAGAGTACATAGTATAAGTACCTATTTAGGGATGCAACAATCATTGGCCCACATACATCTGAATGTATTAAGTCCAAGATATCCTTGGATCTATTGTCACTGCTAGGAAAGGATCCTTTAACATTGTTTCCAAGGGCACAACCTTTGCAAACACCTTTATGCTGAATCTGTATCTCTCGTAGACCTGTTACGATTTTCCCTAGAGCTAGAAGAGCTCTATAATGAATGTGAGCAAGTATTCTATGCCATAACTCACTCAAGATGATAGTGTCATGCAATAAGGCTTGATATGGTTTGATGGTCAATTTGTACAGGCTGTTTTCTCGGACACCAATTACTTTGGAAGACCTTATATGAGAGTCTTTGTGCCATGCAAGAACTCTTCCTTCTAAGAAAGTAATTTTGTAGCCTTTGTCTTCCAAGGTCGGAATAGAGACAAGGTTTCTCTTCATTCTGGGTACATATAGTACTTATTTTAGTTTGAGTTTCATATCTGAATCTAGTTGGAAGCTAGAGGTTCCAACTCCTCTCACATTATATCTTGCATCATCTCCAAGAACAACATGTAGATGTGTCTCTTTCTCAATGAAATGTGTTAGATGATTTCTAAGACCGGTCATGTGCCTAGAGGCACCATTGTCAATTAGCCAAGTATTTTCATTGATAGGAACCATACTTGAGAGTGATAATATGTTGATATCTTCATTTATTTGAGGTCTTGCCTTCCTGGAACTTAACTTGCTTCCCATCATGATTTTTCTCATCTTCACAAACCCTTGTCAACTAGGCTGGAAAACCTAACGGCTAGGATAGGTATCACTTTTAGGTTTTGTTGGGCTTATGAATGCCAACAATAATCCTTGATAAATATGATAGCCCTGGTAAGCTGAGGAGGTTCTTCAAGAAGTTTGCAGAAATACAATTTTGAATTTTTCTGTAGAATTTGGTGAAACCCTTAGAGCCAAAAAATCAAAATCCTAGAAATGCAATCTGAGACTTGTTGGAGGTGCGCTGAAGGAGGCCATACCCTCCTATGTTCTTTTTATCCCCAACATCCAATTTTTGAGTGCCTAAAACTCTCAGAAGAGGAGGTTGTACGTAATTTCTGGAAATCCTAGGAGGGTCGTACGGTTTCTACAGAAGTGAGAGAGAAAGGCTGGAAAATGCTTGTGCAATGGGATCTTCAAGACCTATTATCTGATACCATGTTGATTTTTAAATAATCTAGGTTAAGCATGTAGCTCATTTCAATTTGCATTTGTCTTAACCATAAACAAGAATGTTGTAGCAACCAAGATCACAAGAAGAAACACCATGCACAAGAACACAAGAAGTATCCTAGGAAACCCTTCTCAACAAGGGAAGAAAACCCAATCAAATCCTTTTCTATATTCTTCAAGAGAAATACCTTCACCACCAATAATACTTATCACACAAGAGGGTGCTCAAACCCTTTAATACTAGCACCCAAGAGAGGTGCGCACTTTTCCCAAGAGGATGTACTTGCTGAAATTTCCAAACTTGTGTGAAGGATATGATTCCACAATGGGGGATCTTCCTTTACTTAAATTAGACTTGTCCTATCAACATAAGTGTTTATTGGTGCAACGGGGCCGACCTGTACCCTTTACATTACAATTAGGGTTACAGAAAGGTCCGACTCTTGAAAAATATAGTAAGGGATCTGATACACCCACTAGTGCTCATCAACTAGAGAAAAATCCATAGGGATGTCCATATCTCTGGCTCACTTCATTATATAGAAGAACCAGATCTTCACACGTTCGCTTGTGCTCGTCCACAGGAACGTCCACTCTACAGATCTTCTTTCCCACTGCCTCACACATGAGAATCATCTGGAGTTTCTCATCAACTCTGCTACTCAGAGGAGGCTAATACATCATATTCATTTATGTTCACTTGACAATGCACCCAACACTTTGGTATTTCACACGTTCACCTTGTTCTCAGCCACAAGAACATCTAACTCAACAGATCTCCTTTCCCACTGGATAATCATTTGGAGTTATTCTCAACTCTCTAAATGGAGGAGGTCATCTCTACATTCCATATCTATCTCAGGTAGGAACCACGTACCCTTCTTAGGGGATTTCTCTCAGGTTTGTAAGCTAAGAGAAAGAATCTCATAGCTGTAATGATCCACATGTCACATGTTTGTAAGCTGGAGAATGTCTCACATAGCTGCAATCATCAACACTATCGAGATTCCGCTAAAAATACAATAATTCTCTTCATATCCCATTACATTGCTTGAACCCCTTTATATAGTGCTACCATCACCTAAGAACATTCTAGAGGAGGAATCTTCTAGAAGTATAACCTTAAAGAATTCCTCTTACATTTATTATATCTAACTATCATAGTGGGCCTTCTTTAATAATGTAGTGGACCTAGTCCACCTTACATTGAATGGCCTCCACCATTATCATTATGGGCCCTCTGGCCCCCACAACTACCTCTATGGCTACCTAACATTAATATTTAGGTAGTGGGGGGGGGGGCATAATGATAATAGTGGAGACCATTCAATGTAAGGTGGACTAGGTCCACTTTCTTATTAAATAAGGCCCACTATGATAGTTAGATATAATAAATGTAAGAGGACTTATTAGAAGGTTCTACTTCTATAATATTCCTCCTCTATAATGTTCTTAGGTAATGGTAGCACTATATAAATGGGTTCAAGCAATGTAATGGGATATGAAGAGAATTATTGTATTTGGAGTGGTAGCTCAATAGGATGATTCTTATAGAAGAAGAACCTTCTAATAAGTCCTCTTACATTTATTATATCTAGCTACCCATTTATTATATCTAACTATAATAGTGGGCCTTATTTAATAATATAGTGGACCTAGTCCACCTTACATTGAATGGCCTCCACTATTATCATTATGGGCCCTATGGCATGCCCCACTACCTATCTAGCTACCTAACACCACCTTCTCTGCCTTAAGTCCTAAGGAGGAAAGAAACAAACTTGATGCAAGGAGTCAGAAGTGCATATTCTTGGGGTACTCAAATACCATCAAGGAATATCATCTTTATGATGAGGTTGATTCATATTATTTTGAGAAAAAAATGAAGGCATGGATATAAACAGGAAATACATAGAGATATTGAAAGGATGATCCAGATGGATCTCAATGGCCATCCACCTCTTCCACTGAATCACCATTTTGAGCCTGTGGTTTTGATAAACCATGATATTCACCCTTTTGATGGGGAATTGAATATAATGTCATATTCATTTGTTAATTATAGACATTATTTAATGATTTCTTAGTGGTATTATGTACATGCCTACATCATAGCATTAATGCATTGGATCCCATTATAAATCCATAGTTAAGCACACTCAGGCTAGAGTAGTACTGAAATGGGTGACCTCTTGAGAAGTTCTAGTGTTTTACATGCGTATGGAATTTTATAAACTTAGTCCAATTTATCCCACATGCATCATGGGGATTTTTCTCCTCTCACTCTCTCATATATAATTGAGGTGAAGGAGGCCCTTTAAGCATGCAATGGAGTGTGATGTAAAGATTCTTGTGAATGAAGCATAGCCAACATCTATTTATTTTTAGAGATAAGCTACCCTATTTTTTCAGTTTGTTTTCTACAATGTTTTTCTATCTTATTCAATAATAGAAGTTGGGTTTCACTGTATTTATGTGTTCTCTTCTATATTTTTGTGTATTTCATTGTTATATATCGCTTATATTTTTTCCTTCATGTCGTTCTAAAAATAATTTGGATCAGTGGTATCAGAGCATTCTGCTCCTTGTCATTTCTCAGAGTAGGTCCCCGACGAGGTCAAGGTATAAAGATTTGAGTCTTGAGCTAGTTTCGCTTGAGGAAAACCACTCTCACTAGCCCAAGCGACCTCCCATGGCAGAAGAAAAGAGAGATGACAAAGTAGGAGATCATTTCAATATGTTGCTCGAGGCAGCCCTTGTGCGACAAAGGAACGAGATGATAGACAACTTCTCTCAGATCCTTCGAAGACTACCAATGGTGGAAGCCGATGAATCTTCGACAAGCAAAAATTTCGCAAGTGCAATGCACTTCAAGGTACAAGTCAATTTTGATATCCCTTTATTTGAAGGCTAGATAGATGCAGATGCTCTAGAAAAATGGTTGAATATGATAGAAGGTTATTACTTTGTCCAAAAAAATTTCGACAGTGAAAAGACCACCTTCACACTCCTTAAAGCCCTTCCCCATGTCATATCTTGGTGGGAAGGTTACTAGGAGAGGTAGATTGCAGATGAATCTACACTATTTTGGAGAGAACCCACTTGGGCAACCTTTGTAGATGCCCAAAGGAGGAGTTCTACCCTGTCGGAAACTATGATGAGCAATACATGAGATGGACAACTCTGCATTAGAAAAGAGACCAGATGGTGTTGGAGTACACCAACATATTTCATATCTTGCACTCAAATCTGGGTATCAAAGACTCCAAGCGACACCTGGTTTTGAAGTAACGTAGTGGTATACACAAGTACATCCAAACAAATATGGATTTCTTTGAAATCTCCTCACTGGGAGTTGCTTATTGATATGCAGTCAAAATTAAGCAGAAATTCAAGCAGCAGAGTAAGTGGGAGAAGTATGGACAGAGAAAGAAAGGCCAACCTCAAGAGAGCCAGTCCCATATGTAGGCAAAGCAAGGTAATTGGAAGTCTAAGAAAGACACTGGAAAGTGGTGTGAGTTATGTTAGCGATAAAAAATGCACTGACATTTTTTAAAGAATGATGCCTAATATTGTAGGGAAAATTTGACTAGATTCCTGAGCTCCAAATTCAGATTTTAAAGAACCATTGGAAAGCTTAGGATTTCTAGATGTCAATCGACTATTCAAGCATGTAAAACAGACTCTCCATGACTGAGAAATTTGATTTTTAAAAATATGCGCTTTCACCAGCTAACCCGTCTTGAATTTTGCTAGTTAGCTGGTGAAAGCTCTGCTTTTCACCAGCTAAGGAGCAGATTTTCGGGTAAATTAGCTGGTGAAAGCCTGTCACGGCCAGAACAACTGAATTTTTGCCCAGATTGGGATTTTTGGAGTTTGAATGGTTTGAAACCACTTCAAATGGACAGTTGTTGAATTATCAAGTCTGATTCAAAGGCTAGTTTTGAGGGATAAGGTCAAAAAGAGGTTTTTTGACTACATTTGGCATCTTTTTCAAAGGCAGAATATCATGGATTTGAAGACACATCATCCAATTCGAATTTTATCTTTGGAGGACCAAATCAAACAGCCTTGGGAGGCTAAAAATGCACTTCATCAACAATCTACTACTCTTAGAGATCATTAGATAATACCTTTTCCTATTTTGTTTTGATTTTCCATTTTTAGTATTCTAGATCCATTTTTATAAGATCTCATCCTACACTTGTTGTATCTATTTTGATTTGACTATTTTTAGTAAATCTGATCCATCTTTCAAGGATCTAGATTTCATCTTGTAAGGCTATAAAGCCAATGACATTTGGAGCACTATGGGTTCAATCTAAGAGACATTTTCTAGCCATTGAGCTTGACTTCTTATTTTGATAACAGAATCACAATCCTCTTTTGTTTTCAATATCAGATTCTTTCATATATTTCATGATTCTACACTTTATTCCAGTTTAGTTTAGCTTTTAAGAATTGTCATCTTCGTATTAAGCTCATAAACTTGGATTAAAGAATTTCTTGTTGTCTTGTATAACCCTGCATATGGTTGTATTTGGTTATATGGACTAGTATTCTTCATCCCCTTTTTTCAACTCTATTTTCTGATTATTGTTCTCTAAAAGAACTATTTTATTCAGATACATGATGAGTGGTTACTTTCATTATGAGTGGTTACTTTCATTGGAAAGCTTAGTATTTCTAGATGTCGATTGACTATTCAAGCATGTAAAACAAACTCTCCATGACTGAGAAATTTGATTTTTAAAAATACGCGCTTTCAACAGCTAACCCGTCTTGAATTTTTCTAGTTAGCTGGTGTTTATGGATAAATCTGTAAGTGCGGACATAAACCGATCTCCCTAGATACACCTGGATCTAGAACAAAACAAGACAGAATAGGACGCTTTCCTTAAGTTTTAAATATTGAATTTACTAAGAGGCAAGAATAAGTAACATACCTTATAATCGCTTCCTATAGTCT
>JZKD02S1673016.1:565520-576971 GCA_000966675.3 Picea glauca | reverse complement strand
AAGCTTCTGCTTCTAGAAGGATCTTCCTCTAGATGCTTCTCTTAATAGACATATTTAGTATAAATAAGAGTCAAGGGTATGAAAACCCTAGCTTGGAGATTATTGTAACAGAGCGTTGCTTGACTGAAGGTTGCCCCCTCGAAGAGGCCTGTGAACATTGCTTTCTGAATCAAAGTTCTTTTCTATTGCTATTCTGTATATCATTTCTATGTATTGTGAAGATTATGATGGATATTTTACTATTATTTTGCCATTTCTAGCATTTTATTTTTGTTCTGCATATTTTATATATCTGGTATCTTGCAGTGATCGCTCGGGAAGTTCTAGTGTTTTACATGCCTATGGAATTTTATAAACTTCGTCCATTTTATCCCACATGCATCGTGGGAATTTTTATCCTCTCACTCTCTGATATATAATTGAGGTGAAGGAGGCCCTTTAAGCATACAATGGGTAGCCAACATCTCTTTCTTTTTAGAGATAAGCTACCCCATTTTTCCAGTTTGTGTTTTATAGTGTTTTTCTATCTTATTCAGTAATAGAAGTTGGGTTTCATTGTATTTATGTATTATCTTCTATATTTTTGTGTATTTCATTGTTATATCTCAGTTATATTTTTTCCTTCATGTTGTTCTCAAAATAATCTGGATCAAAGGAACACAATAATATAGTTAAACTTAGATTCTATTAATGACTATATGGAATATAAAAGACTGCAAAAATGCAAAGCACACAAGCTTGCTAGAATGGTGGTAGATTATCTCTGAAGATAGATATGTGACGACTATACTCATTCGTAAGAAGTTGATTAAAAAGAGGTTGAAAAGGCCTTTTAACATAAATCATCAATGAGAAAACCCTAACCCCAAAAGATGAAATGCCAAAAGATTTGTGGACCCCGATGTGGTTAGTTGATACATCAACTTTCCGGGGGCACACATTTTGAATACGATCTTCATTTGGGGTGATTCGTACCTCGTTGGAAAGGTCTATCCGAGGAGTATACATTTTGTTCATCCTAACATATTCCTTCATCTACAATCTAGGCTACACCAAGCCAAAAAAACATCGTTTAGGGCCTCAAAATGACCCCAGAAGTTTGGGACCTGAAAAATTGTAGAAAAACTACCAAGATGTGGAACCATTCTGAATTATTGGAACAGGTGGGTGGAAACCAGTATCCACCTGGATCATTTTGTTGAGCACTCAACACACCCTAAAATCCTTATCCAATTTCGTCACTTTTTTGGTACCACTTGTTTCTTCACTGTATGACTCGATTTCATTTTGGGAAATGGTTTATATTTGTTTGTTTATATGTCTCTTATCACCTAGTAAATTTTTGTTTGAACTTGTGAAACCTCATTTCTAAAAGACATTAACACCTGAATTAAGAATCGACAACTAAACACCGCACCTAACATGCTCATGTTCGACATCGGGAATAATTCAAGTGAGTAAAGGAACCACAAAAAAAAAATAGTCGTCAAGTGCCGATCCTCATCAACATCGACATAAGACAATTTTGGTTTGCATAAGTTATTCGCTTAAAGGTTCGAGTGATAGCTGATCCCCTTCAACATCGAAAAAATAGGAGAAAGACAGACGTTAATAAAGGAAGTAAAGAAATTGTCGATAGTCGATGCCCTATGTGCCTTATCGGGATCGGGGAAATACAAAAAGTTTACAACAATTGTTTTGATCGCGACAAAATTATTGTTGATTGCCAATCCTCAATGCGTTTTCAGCATCGAGACATTTTCAATGGAGCCGATTCAAGAGCACTTGGGTAATTTTATCTCCGATCACTGATCCTAGACACTTTTCGGTGTTGACAAGTTAGGATTTGGATTTAGAATGAATCACTTAAAGAAAGTGTCAACTCTGATTAACACGAGTAAATTAAGTCACTAGTCTCGAATGCCACATGTCTTTACCACGTAACTGGGTCGTACAGTCTAGTTTTTATCCCAAGTAATATTATTTTTGGTTCCCTGGATCCTAGTCATGCCTCCTAGTCAGCTTTGCCACGTCATCTCTGTACGGCAAGATCGATCGTCGTTGGAGATTTTGGAACAGGATATCAATGAAAATGTTCAAAGCATAATCCCGACTCCTGATCAATCGAATAAAAGAGCGGGATGACAGGATGTTTGCGGCATAAAATACGATCGTATTTGGACATTTAATATACCAGTTAATGCCTGATCCTGCATTTGTTTCTACCACGTGTGCCGATTAGACAACAACATTTTGAAATCACCGATAGACCACATCACCACCCATGCCCACGCCTTCAACCCACGATGAATTTAAGTTTAAACACCTTTGAAGATATGGCAGTAGATTTAATGAAATTACACTCATAACATGAATTAAATGGTTGATGCAACAAGGTAAGTTCTTTCCTGTTTAAATCTCTAGAACGATTTTTTTTTGAGCCAATTCATCCTGCGCACAAGTTGAAGTCCAGAGAATCTGAAGAATCAAAATGAGCATTTCAAGACTGTACTGACCCTCCGATTATCAAAACCAGGTTTAACAAGCTACATAAGTATGTGTTCAAGTTTGTCAATTCGGTAATCATAATTTATATATTCATCCGGTTTCTTACACAGTCTCTAAACTCCACTCTAGTTGCAGGAAAAAATGTTGTCGAGAAATCCAACCACCATACGCTCGTCGAGGGTGCCCAAGGTAAAGGAAGTTGAAACAAGAAAAATCTCTTCTTCTAGGACCGAAAGGTAGTTGGAGTATGCTCCCAGAGTGGAGCCTGTCATCAAAACCTCGACAAAGAAAACTTTTTCCTAGCCTCTGGACTTTAGTGATACTGAAGAAAGAAATGGGTCCAAAGTAATGCTCCCACAGTGGGGGGATCTCTTTAATAGGATTAGCCTAGAATAATACCCGAAATATATCCCAAACAATGATCCAGACGTAAGGACGCTCGATGACCAGGTGTTCCCGAACATCCAACTGTTGTATTTACACATGGTGGCAAACAAAACCCCCATTTTATCCTGCATAGAGGCTCTAAAATGGCTCATCGACCATACATATGGGCATAATTTCTTTATCAACGATGAGAATGGATTATGCATCGTATTTTTTATCCCAACAGAATTCCATAAGCACTATAAGCTCAAGGACCCAGAGGAGAAACTCAACACAGGCTTCGTGGTAAAGTTCTATGAGTTCCATGACACCAGCCGGTTGATGGCCTCATGGTGGAAGGAGGAAAAGAAGTTCACTAACCAGAGAAATGGATTGTATGGAACAGTTAATATAAGGGAGCCATACACCTATTTGATGGCTCTCATCTACCGATTATATGGAGAAAAGGAGTGCTCCAAGTTTTCAGAAGCATGGATGCCTTTGGCGTACATAGTTGTAATTGTCGGGAGCAGCTTCAACTGGGGATAAATAATTTCAAAACAATTAAGAATTTGTGTATAGTAGGCTCAGACACCAAAGGAAGGAGAGGCACCAAATTTCTACATGGCCTCATACCTGCTCGATGTCATGTGCACAAGGAACGTCTTCGCCGACATGAATCTAATATGGCATGTTCCAGAGCTCCCAATCTACGTTTACTTCAACATATTGTGGGAGAATAGGTACAATAAATCTTACGCACTCATCTTCAATGAATTCATCGCCCGCATTTATTTTATTATTTTTAAGAAGGAATGCCCAAGACTATTAGCGACAATCAAGAAAATGATAGCCAAGATAGGCCATTGGTACTTGGATGAACACTACACCTACATCAGGGTGTTAGGGGCCACCAGAGCACCACATATCCTAACTGCTCATGTCCCAGACCAGCTCATTGTGGGAGAAATATGTTATTAGACCATCCCACAGGGCTATAATGCCACATTGGTCAAAGACGAGAAACGAGATTTCATACCCTACGATTTTTATATAGGTTCTATCCAGTGAAGGATAGTGTTCAAGATAAACAAGAGGGGCTTAACCAACTGGAATTCAAATTCCAGAAAGGTCGATTCCACAAGAACAACCCTAAAGGCCTAGTCCTCCAACATGCTTCGTAAGTATCATCCTGTTGGTCGTATTCTTGTGATAATTTTGAGGATGAAATTTTCATAGAGAACGCCCAGGACTGGGACGAGGTGGTGCAAAGGATGGCCAACCCAAACATGACCAGGTTCAAGGCCATGAACGTGGACGAATAGGTGGAAACGATAGAGAATTCAACTCAAGAATCCCTCAGGGCCAGGGAAGAGATCAAAGCGGCAGAGACAACAGAGTCAAAGAGAAGGGGATTACTCTTAATACAAGGGGTGTAGAGGATCTTCGATTAGTTTCAAAATGACCCCAACCTGATAGAAATGATGAGGATCCCGACCGATGACCCAGTCGAAAGCCGAGGAGAGTCGATACAAATTGAAGAAACCATCGGGTTAGAAAACTCTAAAGCCCCATCACCACAGGTTAGATCACTAGGGGAAGCTTCGTCTCAGCCCGATATAGAAAGGACATTAGGAAGGACAAGTATACCAAATCCCTTGCTCGATTTAATTACCATATATGATGATGAGGAGAGTTCAGAGGTGTCCTTGATCACTCTAGTTCAAATTATAGAGGAGAAAGAACTTGAGAAAGCATCCACTCCAGGTCCCGATGCTCCAAGTCATAGCCATCTACAGAATGAGTGTGAGGTATAAATTTCCTTGGATGTTGAGCCACTTGACATACCGAGAACCCCAATGGAAAACTCGAGGGATGATCTAGGATCGGGTGAATAAGGAGAATAAATTCCACAACAGGAAATCGACATCTCAACAGTGATTACCAAGTAAGTATCGAAACTTCCCCTGATTCCTCAATTTTTTCCGGTACCTTGCCAGCCAATGAGCAGCAACCAGAGGTCGAGCCATCATAACACATAGAATAGGTTCAAGAACCCATCCTTGAATAGATACACACAATCGAGAGCCTAAAAGATACTCTAACTTGGGGAGAACAACAAATTATCGAACCGGTTTATGAGGTCGTCAATATACAAGCGTTCACCTATGAATGAAAGAGGAAAGTCATCATGAAGAGAACCACTAAGAAAAGGAGTCTTACATTGGATAGTTCGATCCTTATCACCACAAAGGAGAAATTGATCAACATAGAGCATGCCAAAACGTCTGAGATTATCGACGTAGGAATGATGATCACAGATGCCTCTCTGGATAGAGAAAGGAAATATGAAGAGGAGCTAGCCACTGTGCTAAAGGATTTGGATCATCTGTGCCACATGGTGAAATACTACCAAGACTCCACGCAATCCACGATGTTTTTAAGAAGTGAGTTCCAAGACGCCTCTGGCAAATTCATGAGTGAGTGACACATTTTCACTACGAGGATAGCCAACTTCCAAGAAGACACCCTTATGGAGATGGTGACGTGAAAATACATGGAAATATGGTATGAGAAGGCCCACCAAGTGGTGGAAATAATTAATTACATTAGCACATTTCAGAAGGTCCGATACGCCGAAGAGCACGACATTTGGGTGCTAAGAGACAACAACATCGATCATATAAGGAAGTCGACCAAATAATGGGTAAATATGGCCCAAGAATATCAGTGGGAGATTCAAGAGAAATGGTTCGATTGTGAAAGAAGCTGGACCAAGATCAATCATAGGATGAGATACATCGATCTCCCAGAATTTGGCTCACCTGAGGACTTTGTCGACTTGCATGACATAGTCAAATGATATGCAAAGCAAGACTCATCATGGAGTGAAGAGATAGGAAAGGTGGAAAACATGGTGCTAGGTCAAGTACAACAGTTCATGGAGCACCCAATCAAGGCTCGGACAATGTTACAATAGTTAAGTTTTAAAGTAGTCAAGTATCGGGCACGGGCAGTATAAATAAATGAGATCCTTTTGGCCCCGATGGACCAACACAAATTCCCATATGCTAACACATGTGAGGAAATCTTTGTCAAATGGTCAAATTATGAGAAGAGTCATCCACTTCAATGAAACCATTCGATGACTCTTATAAGACATAGAGATGGGGGCACGATGTGGCGATGTTTTTTTTTTACTTAGCTTGCACTTTTGATAGTTATTTTTAGTTAATGATTTGTTATAAATAAAAGGATCAACATTTTAAAAAAGGTCGATGGTTTTTGGCAAATACCCTCATTTTGGAATTGTAAATAACTATTTTGGAACTACCTTAATTGAGAAGTATTGTTTAGAACCAAAGACAAACTTATGTTTTTCATCAAAGGTATGTGTGATTGGATCTAAGGAGGAACTACTTCTGACTTTCTTTCATGAGTGGATGTTGTAACAAGTAAGAGTTTCTGAATCTATTGATAAGTTAGATGATTCACTATTTTTATAGTTCTTATATATAATGGTGGAAAGAAAATCATTGTTTTAATGTGTGATTAGTGATTGGATCTAAGGAAACAAATTTCCTTTCCATCATTTTATTGCATGTATGTTTTCTTTCGATAATTGTATTTCAGTCAATAATTAAAATACCAACAAGTTGATGTATTAGTACTAAGGCTTGCCACTGGTGTGAAAAATCTTTGTTTGCATGCTTGATCACGAGGGTTATCCCAAGCTCAACCTTCTTCAGTAGTTAAGATTCCCCTTTTACCAACTTCTTTATACCAACACACATCTTTTTAACAACCTCACCTAGTAAAGGAAAATACAAAAAAGAGATCGTTTAAATTGAAGAAGGAACCTTCATAAGAACCTGTCAATCACTACTTAAAGCCCATCGATTATTTGGCTGGATCGACAAATCTGGAGAACCATTCCACTATTAAACGTTGCAGAGTCTAATTGGGCCTCAGTGGCGGGTTTTGTTCCTGCTATTGAGTTAAGGGGATCTAGGAGCCCTCAACAAAATTGGCGCTAGAAGGAAGGCCTAATGAATGAATGGTTGACAATATTTCTGATATAATATTTCACACAACCTATAGATTCAAAAGAACCCAATGCATGGCTAGTCATTATCAAGAAAACCCACACACACTGAGTACTCCTGAAATGAGTAACTCACCCCAACAAGAGGAAGAACATTTATTCCATGAAATACTTTACGCTCTTCCCCATGAGGATCTGAAATAGTTCATAATAATCACAAGATCTTACGCTCGAAAAATTGGAGCACTACCCTTATCTCCGTTACTTCCTCATAGGAAACAAGTAAGTAGACCAGTGGTCGATACCCCTAACCAGGATTTTGTTCACATAGTAGAAGACCTGATATATTTCTCCCTCACCGATTTCAAACATCCCCTCAATCTAATCCTCAAAACACCAGCTAGTAACTGTTCTGAGCCCAACGATTTTGAATCTAACGAAGAAGGGGTTAACTCAGAATGCTCAGTTTTGGAGTCAGAAGACGTGGAAGATAACAATGATCATAATGAAGAAAGGGGAAACCCACCTCAAAATAATCAACCTTGTTTGGCTAGAGATGCTCTGGAAATCCTTGGACGAGTACATAACCTTCCCCGACATCCAGAAAAGTTACTCCCTAAATTTGACCCTGAAACCTCAGGATTGCCTAAAGACCATATCAAAAAATTCATACTAGCTATTAGACTGATGAATGTCCAACATGAAGACGTAGTATGCAGTCTCTTCCCCTATAATTTTGAGAATTCATCCTCCACGTGGTATTTTAACTTGCATGTAGGGTCCATAACTAGTTGGATGAAGTTTTAAAAGGATTTTTTAAATAAATTTGCAGAAGAAACCACTACAGGAGCTTTGATGGCTTCATTTTTCACTGCCACCATGAGTTCAAATGAGAAGGTTAAACACTTCAATCAATGATTCATCACTATCCTAAACAAATTTCAACCCGAAGCTAAACCCACTAAGGAGTTGCAAATCGAAGTATACGCTAATGCTCTCCCTACCTCCATTTCCATGTTTATGAAGAGGGCTGCCAAAACAACCTTAGCTGAGAATTTTGAGGAAGCCAAAACAATAGAATTCCAAATGAAGGGATGTAAAGAAGGCCAAGTCTCATTAGTTAATAAGGAAGTTCAATCTCCTCCTAGGAGAGGACTTTTGTTGACCAGACCCCCAGGGAAACAAATAGAACAAGGTCCCTAAAAATGAAGGGGAGACATAGAAGACCTACAAAGAATGATAAAGAAGTTGTAAAACGAAATCATATACATGAAAAGAAGTGTAGGGGAAGGAAACCAAGGTGAAAGTCCCTACAAACCCTTTTTTAGAAGAAATGCCCCATTCAATGCAATTGAACCTCCCCCAACCAACTTAAACATCAACCTAGGAAATGTGGCATCTGACTCTTTCTGTACCTATCACCAAGAGAAACATTCTGAAAGAGACTACCCAAAATGGGTGCATGCCATGAATTTGATGTCCAATCAGTTTCTAGATGAGGTTTCCCTTACCGAACAATCAAGCGGCTCATCTATGGATATTGTTGATCAGGAATAAGTTGACCCACTGGAAGAATTGACGCAGACTACACTTGACGCCGACTATGCCTCTACCTCGGCTAGAGTCTCTGCGCTGACCTCCCGGTCTTAACGGATAATTCGAATTTCACCTTCGATCCGAAGTGGCTCTTTCGATTCCTCACTGGAATATCTGTTAAAAACTAGATCCACAGGTCCTTCCTTTACCCCTGTCACAGCTTCTGCACATGCATGATCTCTCCCCGACAAAAAATTCAGGTTTCGGGGTTTTCTGATTCCCGTTGTCGAGAACCTTAGTCTTCTTGATCTTCTGATCTCCAATATGTCGATTTTCTGAAACAACTTTAACTTCAGTTAGCCCCCTGGGCTATACCTTTGGTCCACATGACATCCCCTTATATGAACGCAGTCCCTTTTGGGGTTTTGCGACTCAAGCGCCCGACCTCTTGGTCTCTCGACTCTCGAAGTGCTGATTCCTGAAATGTCGAAATGACGCCACACGTCCCCTCAAGATGGACGGTCCTCGTCACTTTGCGATTTCGGGGTTTGAAACACCAAAATGCCTATGGTTTCTTTCCCTCAGGACTCCCGAAGTTCCGATTCCTGACATCCTATATGACGAAATGACATCAGCTAGCCCCATAACGAAACTTTCCACCCTGTCCATATTTTGGACTTGCGTTTCCAAAATGTGCATGCTTCTTGTCTTCAGGATTCACGAAATGATGAATCCCGATATTCCGATGGACTCTTGATCACTGCCACGTGTCTCAACAGACAAACGGTCCTGATTCAGTTTGGGATTTTGTGACTTGCGATTCCCCGATGTCATAATTTCTCTGTCAACTCAAAACCCTGGTAGCTGAAATACCGACGGGTTCTTGATCTTTGCCACGTGTCCTAATGAATGGACAACTCATATCAAATTTGGTGTTTTCACTATGAAGTGACCTGATCTCCTATCCTCGAGACTTCCGATATCCCGAATTCTAAAATCCCAATCTCTCGACGCATTTCGGGAATTTTGCTCTGCTTGCGAGGGTTTAAACATCGTGTAACTCCTGTCAGATCCTATGACTAACGGGTATCTAAGTGAGGTCCGATGACTCATGATCTCCTGAGCTTGAAACCTTGGAAACAGTCGTAACCCCCTTGCTTCTCTGTCAGATCAGATGTCTGGCGGGACTTCGCAAATTCTCTACAGAGAATCTCGACCCTCCGTCTCTTCCCTTGAGAACTTCTGCAAAATTTAAACAAAATAATTCTTTACGTGGAATTCGTCCTCCTGCAGCACGATGTCACTGCCCCTCCTTTCAATTCTTCAAGGCACTTAACCTCTTGCTTCCCTTCGACGACTTCGAAGTTTCGAACCCTTCTGAGGTTTTTCTTGACTTCAAGTCTTTCAGAAGAACTCATACTGGCACTCCTTGGAGTAGACCTTCAAACACTTTCAAGTGTTGAACTCCTTTTGACTCTGCACATTCCCTGCAGTAGCAGTCTCTCAACAAGACATTCAGGTTACAAACCCCTGAAACTACACTCGGCCTGTGCACTCTTTGCATGGCTCCTATGCCTAGCTACACTTTTGAGGAAATGAGGACAAAATCTATCCTATCTGAGCTTTCAGAGACAAAACCTCTGAACCCTTTGTCAACGCACTCCTTGCAGACAATTCAACTGCACTCCTTGCAGGAACTCTCGCTCAGACCGAGAAACAATTGAAACTCATTTCCTAACTCTTTCTCTCTCAAACTTCAAACATAACCCTGAAATCATTCATACACAACATAGAAAGAAAATGTATAACAGAAAGAGTAAAACCATGAACATACCCTTCAACATACACATACAAGAAACAAATACAACGCCATGAATCTGAATTAAGACTTCTTCCATTAACTCAAATCTCTGTACATGGGTGTTTTTCAAACACAGGTTTTCTGTTCCATCTCTGTATTCTCTTTTCTTGGTAATGTTCTTCACTATCATACAATTACACAATGAGGGTGTCTATATCTCGTTTCCCTCTCTCATCCTAAACTGTCTAATTCACGCATTAAATTCTATCTACTTGCATTAACTATCATAAATGCCTTTCCACCTACTAAGGACGAGAGCGGATCGCTCAAGGTCTATTTAAATTTTTACAAGTGTGCCTCCACTTGATGACTTCATTAATGTTTCAAGACATTTTCAAAATTTGCGCTAGGTGCCTTTCCAGCTGTCTTTTGTCTCAACGATGTATCGCTTGAGATGATCCTGCAACATACTCCCTTTCTTGAAAATTTTCATGGGCTCCTATCCATGAGTTCATGCATGGTCTATCCATGCCTCTAGATCTCTGCTTCGTTCTCCCAACTGGCATCTTCAACTGGATGGCCCTTCCACTTGACCAAATATTCAAAGTATTTCTTTCGCCTGGTCTTTTTGCCGACCCTTTTGTCTAGTATGCGCTCCATCTGTGGCTTCTCTGCAACAGGCATCTGCTTTTTCCACTGGACCTCTGACTGTTCATTTCCCATTCCTGCTTCCTCAACTTTATATGGGTACAAATCTGAGATATTGAATATCGGAGAAATTCCGATCCCATCGGGTAATTCAATATCGTAAGCATTCACCCCAAATTTCTTCAAGACCTTACATGGTCCAATTTTCTTCATGTTTATTAGCAACTTCTCTTGTTGTAATCTCTTCATCACTGTAGCTAAGTGTTTTAGATGCTCTGCCTCTGTTTTTCTGAAAATCAGTATATCATCCAGATATATGATAACAAATTTTTCCGATGAACTCCCTCATGACTTCGTTCATCAACCTCATGAAGGTGTTGGACACACCTACCACACTTAGAGGGGGGGTGAATGAGTGTGGGGCTCTTTTTCCCAATACTGCCCTCTTGCACAAAAACTCATCAATTAGCATTCAACATTTATTCATTACCCATTGTTGTCATTTATAACCAGTTAGATGTGAGCACATATCAGCAACATATATCAG
>JZKD02S1673016.1:541800-559055 GCA_000966675.3 Picea glauca | reverse complement strand
TCAAACCAAACCATTTACATTAATGACATATGATCCAACAATCTCCCAAGTAATCAAACCATTGGCATCAATGACAAACCATTGGCATCAATGACAACATGATCCAACAGAAGGTACTTGGTGCATTTGTTAAGCCAAATGGCATAACAAGCCATTCATACAACCCTTTGTTGGTTTTTAATGTTGTCTTCCATTCATCACCTTCTCTCATACGAATCTGGTGATATCCACTTTTCAAATCAATCTTCGAAAAAAAAAATTCTCCACTTAAGCAATCCATCAGATCATCCATCCTTGGCAATGGAAATCTGTACTTGATGGTTATCTTGTTGATTTCCCTTGAATTAGTACACATCCTCCAGCCTCCGTAATTATTCAGACTGAGTACTGTCGGAACAACACATGGACTCAAGCTTTCCCTGACCAAACCTTTATCCAACAAATCCTGGACTTGTCTTTTGACCTCTTCATTCTCCTGCGGCGTCAATATGTACGTAGATTTGTTTGGCAAACAAACTCCTGGTATGAGATCAATGTGATGACTCACACTTCTGATCGGTGGCAACGAATGAGGTAGTTCATCCACTACTATGTCAGTGAACTCTTCCAACAGTTCCTGAACCTCTTCTGGTAAATCATCTACCCTTGTGTTGGTCAAAAAAATTCTAGGCTTCCTGACCACAATGAATTGTGGATCCCCCTTCTTCTTGACCTCGGTAAGAAGTTCCTTCCCACCCATGAGAAGTACAATGTTACTTACTTCAGGTTTCACTTCCTTATCTTTGATTGGAAGCAACATGTGAGTTCTCCCATTCTTCTCTAGGGTGTATGTGTTCATCCTCCCATCATGAACCACATTTATGTCATATTGCCACGGTAGATGACAAACATCCATGGGAATAACATCACAGAGTATTTTATCATTATACCCTCCTATCTTAAATTCAACTAAACATTGTTTAGTGACATTTACCTAATGTCCTTTTTGTAGCCATGAAACTCTATATGGACTTGGATGTTCAATCGTCTCCAGCTCCAGGTTTTCTACCATCTCCGTTGAAACGAGATTATATGTGCTACCACTATCCACAATGACCTTGCATACCCTGTCCTTGGTTTTGAAAGCAGTCCGAAAAAGTATGTTCCTTTGTACTGGATTTTCCACCTCCTTCTCTGGTGTTAAGAGAACTTTTCACATCATCAACGATCTTCCGCCTTCAACATCCTCTACCTCAACATTCTGCCTCTGCACTTTGGAAATGTGAGTCTCACCACCTTCTTTCTTCTTATCTGGACATTCATAAGAGTTGTGTCCATTCTTTCCACATGTGAAGCACTTTATCACTCCACCTCTTCCTCTTCCTCTACCTCTAGTATGAGGAAACATGTTATTATCAGTATATTCTCCTTTCTGATCAACATACTATCTTCCCTGTCCAACACATTGCCCTCATTGTGAGCTTCCACCTCTCTCAATCTGAGGTTTAGGTTTCTTCCATTCTTCTTTAGGCTTATGATTTCTATCTTGGGCAACTGATTTGCCTTTGGGCTGACTTCTGCCTTGGCTTCTTTGACCCTGCTTTCGGCTCAGCTTCTCCTCATCTTTTAGAGCCATATGATAAGCATCTTCCACCGTTCGGATGGTCATCATGCTCATCTCATCCTAAATGTCATATCTCATTCCATTCATGTACCTGACAACCTTTTTATCATCGCTCTCCCGATGACCTGCCCTGATGTTCAGCCTGTAGAATTCTTTAGTATATTCCTTCACTGTCATCATCTTCTGTCTCAAATTTTGCATTCTTCAAAACAGAGTAATCTGGTAATCCCTGCGAATGAATTTTTCCTTCATCTTCGTAATCATCCTATCCCAACTCTTGATTTTCTGCTTACCTTTGCAACGTCTGTCTGCTTGTAGCTCATCCCACCACAATGTTGCACGTCCTTTCAATCTTGTGACAGCATGTCTGACCTTCTTATCTTCCTCGACATCTTCATAGTCAAAATATGTGTCCAGAGATCTAATCTAGTCTAGAATCTCTTCAGCATCGAGGTTTCCCTCATAAACTGGGATGTCCATTTTTTCCCTGGCACCCATCCTTGCAACAACTCTAATCAAGCGTTCATTTGTGGCATCTTCCACTGAAATTTCTTCTTCTTCATGTTCAACTTCATTTTCACTTTCGAAATCACTAATATCCCCAGCACCGACTGTGTGCCTCTGTGTTTTCTCCATGTCCTCAAGTCTGGTGCATAAATCACGCATTTCTCTTGCCATGGTTGGGTCAGACATCTACCTACCTCTTCTTCTTGGTATTTCCCTTTCCTCTAGCAGATCGGGTGTTTTCCTATCCCTTCTTCTTGGCGGCATGGTGAATCTTCCTTTTCCTTGCTACAGAAATAAAAGAAACCTTTCTGTGCTCTGATACCAAACCTAACGCAGACTACACTTGACACCGACTATGCCTCTGCCTCGGCTAGAGTCTCCGCTAACCTCCCGGTCTTAACGGATCATTCGAATTTCACCTTTGAGCTGAAGTGGCTCTTTCGATTCCTCACTGGAATCTCTATTAAAAACTAGATCCACAGGTCCTTCCTTTACCCCTGTCATGGCTTCTGCACATGCCTGATCTCTCCCCGACAAAAAATTCAGGTTTTGGGGTTTTCTGATTCCCATTGTCAAGAACCTCACTCTTCTCGATCTCCCAATATTTGATATGTCGATTTGCTGAAACGACTTTAACTTCAGTTAGCCCCCTGAGATATACCTTTGGTCCACATGACCTCCCCTTATATGACTACAGTCCCTTTCAGGGTTTCGCGACTCAAGCGCCCGACCTCTTGGTCTCTCGACTCTCGAAGTGTCGATTCCCGAAATGACGAAATGACGCCACGCATCCCCTCAAGATGGACAGTCCTCATTGCTTCGTGATTTCGGGGTTTGAAACACCGAAATGCCTATGGTTTCTTACCCTCGGGAGTCCCGAAGTTCCGATTCCTGACCTCCTATATGAAGAAATGACGCCAGCTGGCCCCACAACGGAACTTTCCACCCTATTGGGATTTTGGACTTCGCGTTTCTAAAATGTGTGTGCTTCTTGTCTTCAGGATTCACGAAATGTCGAATCCCGATATGCCGATGGACTCTTGATCACCGCCACGTGTCTTAACAGATGGACGGTCCTGATTCAGTTCGGGATTTCGCGACTTGTGATTTCTCGATGTCACAATTTCTCTGTCAACTCGAAACCCTGGTAGACGAAATACCGACGGGTTCTTGATCTCCGCCATGTGTCCTAATGAATGGATGGCTCAGATCAAATTTGGGGTTTTCACTATGAAGTGACCCTATCTCCTGTCCTCGAGACTTCCGATATCCCAAATTCTGAAATCTCGATCTCCCGACACCTTTCAGGACTTTTGCTCTTCTTGCGAGGGTTTAAAACCCGTGTAACTCCTGTCAGATCCTACGACTGACGGGTATCTAAGTGAGGTCCGACGGCTCACGATCTCCTAAGCTTGGAACCTTGAAAATAGTCATAACCCCCTTGCTTCTCTGTTAGATCAGACGACTGGCGGGACTTCGCAAATTCTCTACGGAGAATCTCGACCCTCCGTCTCTTCCATTGAGAACTTCTGCGAAATTTAAACAAAATACTTCTTTACATGGAATTTGTCCTCCTGTAGCATGATGTCACTACCCCTCCTTTCAATTCTTTAAGGCACTTAACCTCTTGCTTCCCTTCGATGACTTCAGAGGTTTGAACCCTTCTGAGGTTTTTCTTGACTTCAAGTCTTTCAGAAGAACTCCTGCTGGAACTCCTTGCGGCAGACCTTCAAACACTTTCAAGTGTTGAACTCCTTTCAACTCTGTGCATTCCTTGCAACAACAGTCTCTCAACAAGCCATTTAGGTTACAAACCCCTAAAACTTCACTCGGCCTGCACACACTTTGCACGGCTCCTGTGCCTAGCTGCACTTTTGAGGAAATGAGGACAAAAGCTATCCTATCTGAGATTTCAGAGACAAAACCTCTGAACCCTTTGTCAATTCACTCCTTGTGGACAATTCAACTGCACTCCTTGCGGGAACTCTCGCTCAGATCGAGAAACAATTGAAACTCATTTCCTAACTCTTTCTCTCTCAGACTTCAAACATAACCCTGAAATCATTCATACACAACATAGAAAGAAAACGTATAACAGAAAGAGTAAAACCATGAACATACCCTTCAGCATACACATACAATAAAAAAATACAATGCCATGAATTTGAATTAAGACTTCTTCCATTAACTCAAATATTTGTACATGGGTGTTTTTCAAACACAGGTTTTATGTTCCAGCTATGTATGCTCTTTTCTTGGTAATGTTCTTCACTATCATACAATTACACAATGAGGGTGTCTATATCCCGTTTCCCTCTCTCATCCTAAACTATCTAATTCACGCATTAAATTCTATCTACTTGCATTAACTATCATAAATTCCTTTCTGCCTACTAAGGACGAGAGTGGATCGCTCAAGGTTCGTTTACATTTTTACAAGTGTGCCTCCACTTGATGACTTCATTAATGTTTCAAGACATTTTCAAAATTTGCATTGGGTGCCTTTCCAACTGTCTTTTGTCTCCGCGCTGGCTCGCTTGAGATACTCATGCATCAAGAATCAACCATGATGCTTTGGGACCTAGACCTTCTAATGCCTTTCGATGATCTATTTGAGGTTCAAGAACCACCCGCAGAGGTCTTGGATATGAAAAAGAAAAGTAGGGGTCAACTGGTCTCAAACGATCTTATCATTGCCGACACTTTGAGAGGAAAAAAAACGTCCTATCACCTGAAAGAATCTGTGGTCTCCCAAAGAAATCCTATAAACATCCATACATGAGAATCGCCCAAGCTAGACTACAACATAGTAGAATATTTGAAAAAATTGAAGGCAAATATATTAGTCATGGACATGTGTAGAATCCCCTAGTAGAACTTTCTGTTACAAGATTTGAAGTCAGTAGAAACCTCTATAACAAGCAATGACCAAGGAGAAAATCTAGCTGTCATAGATCTAAGAAATAATCCAATTGTAAACACTTGCTCTGAAGATAAAAAATGAAATCCTTTTGTCCCATCGGTCCTCTTGACATTTGAAGTCTTCAACAAAAACCTCCATAATTGTTTGGTTGACTCAGGGGAATCCTCTAATGTTATTCCATTATCTATCTGCAATAAATTAAACACAATCCCTCTCAAAAGTGATAAACATGTGATTCAACTAGACAAAACCCAGGTGAAAGTTATGGGAGAACTCAAGGATGTCATGATCATAATGGCGACACACCCAAAATGTGTTCAAGTAATTGACATCATTGTAGTAGATATACCAGAAGCTTATGGACTGATACTTAGTCGAGATTGGTCCGAGAAGTTGAATGGATACTTTAGAACATACTGGGCTCACCTTTGGTTTCCATTGAAGGGATACGTAAACATGATTAGGATCGATAGGGAAAGGTATCTAAAACATACTATCACCGGTCTAGAATCCTCAACAAACCTTCTTCAGAAGATTTCCCCATGCTAGGAAACTATTCATGTGACTCCTATTTTGGTAATTTATCACCTCTCTCATATGATGTCCCTCTTACTCGAAATTCTGAAATGAATTTTCAAGAAAATTTTCCGACGATGGCAGAAGAAATCCTCTTCTATCAAGAACCTCTGTTAAAAACCACAGAGCAGATAGAAGGAAAGGAGGAAAGTGGTAGGCAAAAATAAATTGATGGTTTTCACTCACAAGTGTGGACCTTGCACTTTTATGGATCTAAATCGAAAGAAGGGTTGGGAGTGGGGTGTATCCTCATTGATCTAAAAGGAAAATGAAATTTCCTGTCCCAAAGACTAGAATTTGAATGCACTAATAACACCGTTGAGTATGAAGCCTTAGTGCAAGGGATAAATAAATCCATAGACTTAAACTTTAAAGAACTAAAGGTTTTCAGAGACTCTAAAATCATCGTTAGACAAATAAGGAACACCATACACTGCAACTCTCCCCACCTGAGGAATTATCAACAAGAAGTGCATAGACTAACAATTTTTTTTGAAGCCTTCAACATTACAAGGATCACCGGAGCAAAGAACACTCTTGTTGATTCCCTGGATATTGATGCCTCAAGTCTATCCCCTTTAGAAGACTATGAAGTGTCTTGGTTCACTGTGGAGCTACTCTACAAACCATTGGTGCCCAACAATATTTCTAATTGGAAGGTCTTTGAAGGAGATGAATAGGTCATAAACTTATTAACTAATCATGAAAATTTTAAAGATTTAGCTATTGACGATGAAATATTTCAGGAGAAACTAGTGGAAACCAATCCCCATGTACAAAGAGATGAAACGGATCAATCGACTGACAAATTGAGGTTTCACATGATACTAAAAGGGGTAGCCAATTTAGAAAATATTTTTTACTTAAGGGAAAGATTTAAGGGATCAACAAACACAAAGACAGGGAGTTCCTATCTCATATACGAGACTATAAATCTAGGAACCCTGAAAAACCCTAAGAATATAAATCTTGGCAAGACAGTATCTAGATAAGAAAGGAAGGCCTATCTCAAACTTTTCAGATAATATCAAGATGTTTTTGCATGGTCCTACTAAGATATGAAAACTTATGATACTCGCATTATCCAACACACAATCCCATTAAAACCCATAGTAAAACCCTTCCAATAGAAGCTCCGGAAGTACCACCCATCATTGGAGCCTCTCATGTGTCAGGAGTTGAAGAAATTACTAGATGCTAAAATTATCTTCCAGTTTAGACACTCTACATGGGTAGAAAATTTGGTTCCTTTCAGGAATAAATCTGGGGAGATCCGTCTTTGTGTGGATTTCAGGAACCTCAATAGATCATTTGAAAAGGACAACTACCCAGTCCCACTGATGGAGCAACTCTTGCAAACCATGTCTGGTTCTGAGGTCTTTTCTCTGCTAGATGGTTTTTCAGGTTATAACCAGGTTCTAGTTTCAGATCAAGACCGATTGAAAACTACCATTCGAACCAAGCGGGGAACCTTTTCTTATAAACGCATTCCCTTTGGGTTAATCAATGCAAGGAAAACCTTCCAAAGGGCCATGGATGTGGATTTTTGGGGACTAATCAACAAATGTGTAGAAGTTTATTTGGACGACGTGACTATATATTCAAAGAATAGAGAAGATCACATCCAACACCTAACCCATATTTTCGAAAGGTGTAGGAAATATGGTATATCCTTAAACCCTAAGAAAACTATCTTTGGTGTTGAGGAAGGGAAACTACTAGTTCATATTATATCTCAAGCATGAATTCGCATAGACCCATAAATAATTAGGTCTATAACTCAACTTCCATTACCCCACAACAAAAAGGCTATGCAATCCTTCTTTGGGAAAATCAATTTTGTGAGAAAGTTCACCTCCGATTTCATTGAAACTATCAAACCCTTACAAAAAATAATCCACAAAGATGTTGAATTTAAGTGGGATGATGAACGAAAAAGTGCTTTCAACAATATTAAGACTGCAATATCTCAAGCTCCAATGTTGCGAAGTCCCAACTTTAGAAAATATTTTTTCCTCTACACTTTTGATTCTGACCAATCATTAGCTGCAGTATTGAATCAGAAGGATGACGACAAAAATGAGGCCCCGGTCTCATTTATGAGCACTAATACCCAAGGGGTCGAGCTAAATTACCCTTCTATAAACAAGCAGGATTATGTGGTGTATAAGGTAGTGAAACACTTCAGATATTACAACCTAAAGAACCACACCAAATTCATTGTGCCTCATCCCACAATTCAATCCCTATTCACTCAGTAGGAGATGGGGGAAATAAGATGGAACTGGATGGAAGTGGTCCAATAATTTGATCTCGATATAAAACCTGACAAACTGGTTAAAGGGCAAGGATTATGTAAACTAGAAGCCGAAGACCATGACCAAGTAAATGAGGACTCCGGGTGGGAGAATGAATTGGAATTATGGTATAGTGAAGCTTCATACATATCCCCAGGGAAGGATTCTTCATATGGGAAATTATCTTATCTCTTGCACCATGGGGCTTTCCCAGAAAACCTAAACCCTAAGGAAAGGAGGGCTCTCAGATTAAATTGACGTAATATCGTCTCATAAATTCGGTGCTCTTCCATGTTAATTATGATGGGGTACTTTTAATATGTCTCGAACGAGAAGACACGGACAAGGTTCTCAAGGAGCTCCATGATGTTCCTGTAGGTGGACACTTTGCACGGAATACCATCACTCAAAAAATACTAAGAGCCAACTATTATTGGCCTACTTTGTTCAGGAATGCTCACACATATGCTAGGAACTGTAAAACTTGTCAAATAAGAATGGGGAGGGAAAAGAGAGTAGTTTTCCCACTCCAACCCGTGGCCGTCTCTAGGCCATTCGAGCAATGGGGGTTAGATATTATAGGATAAATTACACCGAGTTATTGAAAACAAAATAGATACATACTGACTGGCACAGACTATTTCATGAAATGGGCAGAGGCCATCCCTCTGACTTATGTAAACGAAAAGGTGGTGATCCAATCTATAGAACAACAACTGATCACAAGGTTCGATATGCCTTGCGTCCTTGCTTTTGATAATGTCGCTTATTTTTCTTCCACCCTATTAACAAAGTTTTCTCTAGACAAAGAAATCATAATCAGATACTCTGCAAACTACTATCCACAGGGGAACATAGTGGCATAATCAACCAATAAGAACCTGGTGAGGATATTAAAGAAAATAATTGCAAACAACCAGGGGAATTGGCATAGTTTACTCCATAATTCCTTATGGGATGATAGAGTAACACCCAAGGAAGATATAGGGAGTTCCCCATACTTTCTGGTATACGGACAAGAAGCTATTCTCCCGAATGGGCTATATCTTCCATCTCTTCAGCTTGCTCAGGATTCTAGAGGACAACCCTCATTTGTTATTCAAAAAAGAATTGATACCCTCCTCATGATGGAATAAGAAAGGGAGAAATCAAAATCAAAGTTCATTTCTCATCAACAGATAGTTAAAATATGGTTTGACAAACATAAGGCCAAAGAGAAGAATTTTGAAGTAGGAGACTTGGTCCTGAAATGGGACAGAGCGAATGAGCCAAAGGGAAATAATTCGAAGTTTCAAAATCTATGGCTCAGACATTTTCTGGTAGCTGAGAAACTTGGGGTAGGCACATATCGGTTGAAAAATTTGAGGGGGAAATATGACGCCCTCCCGATCAATGGCCAAGCCCTAAAACAATATTTCCATAAAAAAAATAAAAAATTGTGTGTGTTTTCATGATATTTTGTTTTCAGGTAGGCTGATTGAGGAGTCCTTCATTTTTGTTTTCTTGTTATAGTATTTTTTGCGCTTTGAAGTTTTTGTTCCACAAGGAATTGGTTGACCTTAGTTCATGTGGTATAACGAATTATGTTCCTGACTCATGCTTACATACACCACAAGAAGCACTGGGAGAATTACAGTTGATTTGAGGGAGTTCTGTATCTAACCTGTGCAAATAACAAACCGTAACAAAGGGATGAAGTGTTCGCCTGGTGGTCTGGTAAAACCTAAAGGGAAAGATTCTAATATGGAAAGGACCACATGTACCTCAAGACAAATCTAGAAAAATTCACTTTAACCATCTCATTTTTTCAAATAACAGATGCCCTCCTCTCTCACTCGCTCAGGGCATTCTGCCAAAATAAAATAAATTACATCAAATGAGTGCAAAGTAGGAGATGGTATGAAGATAAATATGTCAGGGCTATGGACTCTCGCTGGCAACAGAGCAAGGTCTATGACGTTGAGGTGACTCCGTCGGGGCTATGGACGTTTGCTGGCAGTGGAGAAACAATGTAGCAAGTGAATGATGATAACTAAAAGTCCTGGTGCAAGTGAATGATTTACTTGACTCTTTTAAAAAGAGGGCATGGGTCATGGTTAAAGGAAACAAAAGTGGAATAAAGGTTGAAACCCCACACGCAAGCCTGGATTCATCAACTAGGGAATTTCAAATGAAAGGATAGAAGAGGCTCTGATTAAAAACTAGTTAAGTTCTTAACCATCTTCTACATCAACTGAGCCTAAGGAAGGAACAAAGATTCTGATTTCGCCCAGAAAGCCACCATTTGTTGAGCACTCAACACACCCTAAAAACCTTATCAAATTTCGTCACTTTTTGGGTACCACTTGTTTCTTCACTGTCTGACTCGATTTCATTTTGGGAAATGGTTTATCTTTTTTTGTTTCCATGTCTCTGATCACCTAGTTAGTTTTTGTTTGAACTTGTGAAACCTCATGTCTAAAATACCTTAACACGTGAATTAAGAATCAACCGCTAAACACTGCAACTAACACGCTCAGGTTCAACATTGGGAAGAATTCAAGTAAGTAAAGGAACCACATAAAAAGAACAGTCACTGAGCATCGATCCTCATCGACATCGACAGAAGGCGGTTTTGGTTTGCATAAGTTATTCGCATAAAGGTTCGAGTGATAGTCGATCCCCTTCGGCATCGAAAAAATATGAGAAAGACAGATGTTAACAAAGGACATAAAGAAATTGTCAATAGTCGATGCCCGATGCGCCTTATCGAGATCATGGAAATCCAGAATGGTTACAACAATTGTTTTGACCATGATAAAATTATCGCCGATCGTCGATCCCCGATTCATTTTCGGCATCGAGAATTTTTCAAAGGAGCCCATTCGAGAGCACTTGGGTAATTTTATCATGAATCACCGATCCTGGACACTTTTTGGCATCGACAAGTTAGGATTTGGGTTTAGAATGAATGGCTTAAAGAAATTCCCGACTCCGATTAACATGAGTGAATTAAGTCACACGTCTCGAATGCCACATATCTTTACCACGTAAGGGGGTCGTACAATCTAGTTTTTATCCCGAGTCATATTTTTTTTGGTTCCCTGGATCCTAGTCACACCTCCTAGTAAGCTTTTCCACTTCAGCTTTGTATGACAAGATCAATCGACATCAGAGCTTTTGGAAGAGGATATCAACGAAAGTGTTCAAATCATAATCCTGAATCCTGATCCACTGACTAAAAGAGCGAAACGATGGGATATTTGTGGCATAATATACGATTGTATTTGGACATTTAATAGACCACTTAATGCTTGATCTCGCATTTGTTTCTACCATGTGCGTTGATTAGACATCAACATTTTGAAATCGTTGATAGAACACATTACCATCTGCTCCCACACCATCAACCCTTGATGAATTTAAGTTTAAACACCTTTGAAGATCTAGCGGCAGATTTAATGAAAATACACTTATAACATGAATTGAATGGTTGATGTGACAAGGTAAGTTCTTTCCTATTTCAATCTCTCGTACTTTTTTTTTTTTTTAACCAATTCATCATGTGCAACAATTGAAGTCTAGAGCATCCGAAGAAGAAAAGAGAGTGTCTTAAGACTATACCGACCCTCCGATTATCAAAACCAGGATTAACAAGCTATAGAGGTATGTGTTCAAGTTTGTCAATTCGGTAATCGTAATTTATATATTCATCTGGTTTCTTATATAGTCTCTAAACTCCAATCTAGTTGTAGGAAAAAATGTCGCCAAGAACCAACCATGAGATGCTTGCCGAGGGTGCCCAAGCTAAAGGAAGTTGACACAGGCAAAGGCTATTCTCCAGGGACCACAAGGAAGTCGGAGTACGCTCTCAGGGTGGAGCCTATCATCAAAACCTAGACAAAGAAAGATTTTTCCCAGCCTCCAGCCTTCGGTGATACTGAAGCAAGCACTGGGTCCAAAGTAATTCTCCCACAGTGGGGGGATCTCTTTAATATGATTAGTTGAGAAGAATACCTAGAATATAACCCAAACAATGATCCAAATATAAGGACACTCGATGACCAGGTGTTCCCGAACATCGGTCGGTCATATTTATACATGGTGGCAAGCAGAACCTCCATTTTCCCTTGCATAGAGGTTTTGAAATGGCTCATCGACCATACAGATGGACATAAGTGCTTGATCAATGATGAGAATGGAAGATGAGTCAATTTTTTTCTCCCAATAGAAGTCCAGAAGTACTATAAGCTCAGGGACCTAGAGGATTAGCTCAACACAAACTTCGTGGTAAATTTCTATGAGTTCCATGACACCAATCAGTTAATGGATTCATGGTGGAAGGAGGACAAGAAGTTCACTAACTAGAGAAATGGTTGGTATGGAATGATTAATACGAGGGAGCCATACATCTATTTGATGGCTCTCATCTGTCGATTATATGGAGAAAAGAACTGCTACAAGTTTTCAGAAGCATGGATGCCTTTGGCGTACATAGTTGTAATCATCGGGAGTAGCTTCAACTGGTGAGTGATAATATCAAAACAATTAAGCATCTGTGTACAACAGTCTCAGACGCCCAAGGAAGGAGAGGCACCAAATTTATACATGGCCTCGTACCTGATCGATGTCATGTGCGCAAGGAATGTCTTCGTCGGCATGAATCTAAGATGGCATGTTGCAAATCTCTCGGTCCACGTTTACTTCAACTTACTATGGGAGAACATGTACAAAAAATATTACGCACTCATCTACGATGAATTCATTGCCTGCATTTATTTTTTTATTTTTAAAAAGGAATGCCCAATACTATTGGCCCTTGGTTATGGAAGGGAGTGAAGAACAAGGAAGAAAAGGGAAAAAGTGAACTTCGCGGAAGACATAGTGACTGATACTGGGTCGAAGTGAGAAAAAGAGCAGAAAAGATGGAGTGAAGCCCGAGAAACAAATTCGTTGGACGAGGAGATCAGGGATGACATATAAGTAAGGAAGAAGGATCGTGGATGACTCAGAAAGAGGAAAAATCCACCATTAGATTCTTTGGAGCACCGCGCGAGAAGGAA
Source organism: Picea glauca (assembly GCA_000966675.3). Lineage (NCBI taxonomy): Eukaryota > Viridiplantae > Streptophyta > Pinopsida > Pinales > Pinaceae > Picea > Picea glauca. Next base: position 546,107 of record JZKD02S1673016.1, on the reverse strand, counting down.
AGATAGGTTGGTGAAGCCCTAAAAACACGAGTCAAGTTGACCTAGGGTTTTAGACACCTAGGGTTTTGGTATCTAGGGTTTTGGACACTTAGGTTTTGGCCTAAGGATGTCAGTGAATGATTGTAAAGTATAAATAGAGGTCTAAAGGGCCTAGGCTGGGTTGGTAATTTTGGGTTGATGTGTTGTTATTGATACTGTTGATATTGAGTTGGTCGAGAGAAGAGTTTTGTGAGAGAGAGAAGTGTTGGGTATAAGAGCCCTCTGGATTGTAAGATCTTCAGCTGGGTGCGAAGATCAACCCTGCAACTGGGTGCACAGGGAGGGGAGAGAAAGATAGGAGAAGAGAAGATCTGCTATCTCAGAGCACAAATAAGAACTGTATGCTTTACATCAATATAATATAGCACAATTATGTGGACATAGCCCTAGAGAGAGGGTGAACCACGTATATTTTGTGTTGTGTATGATTGGTATTTTGTATTTGTCCTTCATATACTATTATTGCATTTCTAAGGTAGATCTAATAGATGCATGGAGTAGATCAGGATGATAAGTGATATATGATTGTTGTGTTGTTCCTATGTTAGATACAGTTGATATTCTCCTTGGTTGTAGACATCTCTGTCATGCAATCCCCTCATAGATGCTTTAGGTGAGACTGCATCTGCTTCGTAGGTGTTGACGAAAGGGCCAATAGCTAGGGCTTGTTGGTGTGCTCTTGGAGTTGAACCCTGGGTCTGCCCCTGTGCCAACAAATACTATCGACGATAGCCAAGAAAATGATATCCAAGGTAGTCCATTGATACTTGGACGAAAACTCAACCTACATCAGGGTGTTCGGGGCCACTGGAGCACCACATATCCTACCCGCTCATGTCCTAGACCGGCTTGTTGTGGGAGAAATATGTTATCAGACCATCCTGGAGGGTTATAACGCCACATTGGTCAAAGAAAAGAAACATGATTTCACACCCTACGGTTTTCATATAGGGTTCTATCCGGTGAAGGATACTACTCAAGACAAACAAGAGGGGCTTAACCAACTGGAATTCAAATTCCAAATAGGTTGATTCTGCAAGCATGAACCTAAATGCCTGGTCCTCCAACATGCTTCACAAGTATCATCCTACTGTCTATATTCTCATGATACGATTGAGGACGAAATTTTCACAGAGAACACCGAGGACTAGGACGAGGTGGTGCAGAGGATGGCCAACCCAAAAATGACCAGGTTCAAGGCCATGAGCATGGACGAACATGTAGAAATGATAGGGAAGTCAACTCAAGAATTCCCTAAGGCTAGGGAAGAGATCAGAGTGACATAGACAACAAAGGAACAAAGAAGAGGATTACTCTTAATACAAGGGGCCCAGAGGATCATTGTTTAGTTGCAAAATGACCCCAAACTGATAGAAATGACGAGGATCCCTACCAATGACCCAATCGAAAGCCGAGGAGAGTTGAGTGGCCCAGAACCAATACAAATTGAAGAAACCACCTGGTCAGAAAACCCTGAATCCCTATCACCATAGGTCAGATCACCAGGGGAAGATTCGGCTCGACTCGATATAGCAAGGACATCAGGAAGGAAAAGTATAAAAAATCCCTTGTTCGATTTAATTACCATCTACGATGATGAGCAAAGTTCAAAGGTGTCTCGATGCTCCAAGTTAGAGTCATCTGCTAAATGAGCATGAGTTAGAAAGTGACTTGGACGCTGAGCCACTCGACATACCAGGAACACCAATGGACATCTTGAGGGATGAGCTAGGATTAGGCGAACAAGGAGAAGAAATTCCACAAGAGGAAATCAACATCTCAACATCCGATTACCGAGTAAGTACCAAACCTACGCTTGATTCCTTGATTTTGGTCGGTACCTTGCTAGGCGATGAGAATCAACCAGAGGCCGATTCATCAGAACACATAGAAGAGGTTCAAGAACCCATACTTGAACTGATACACACAGTCGGGAGCCTGAAAAATACTCTAACTTGCGGAGAACAACAAATCCCCGAACTGGTTGATGAGGTCATCTATATACAAGATATATCCTATGATTGAGAGAGTAAATCCATCATGAATAGAACCACTAAGAAGATGAGGCTTACATTGGACAATTCGATCCTCATCACCACATAGGAGAAATTGATCAGCATGGAGCATCCCAAAATGTTCGAGGTTATAGACACGGGGATGACGATCACAGATGCCTCCCTGGATAGAGAAAGGAAAGATGAAGAGGATCTAGCCACTACGCTAAATGAGTTGGATCATCTGCGCCACTTGGCGAAATACTAACAAGACTCCACGCAAGACATGATTTTTTTAAGAAGTGAGTTCCAAGACGCCTATGGAAAATTCATGAGTGAGCGACACCTTTTCACTGCAGGGTAGCCGACTTCCAAGAAGACACCCTTATGGTGTTGGCGACATGAAAAGACATGGAAATATGGTATGAGAAGGACCACCAAGCGGTGGAAAGAATTGATTACATTGACGCGGTTCAGAAGGGCTGAGACGCATAAGAGAATGACATTCGGGTGCTAAGAGACAACAACATCGATCGTATAAGGAAGTCAGAAAAATACTGGGTAAAGATGGCCCAACAACCTCAGTAGGAGATTCAAGAGAAATGGGTCGATTGTGAAACAAGTTGGACCAATATCAATCGGGGGATGAGAGACATCGGTCTCCCAGAATTCAGGTCACCCAAGGACTTTGTCGACTTGCATTACATAGTCAAATGACATGCAGAACAAGACTCATCGTGGACTGCAGAGATAGAAAAGGTGGAAAACATGGCACCAATTCAAGTACAATAGTTCATGGAGAACCCGATCAAGGCTCAGACAGTGTTACAACAATTAAGTGTTAAAGTAGTCAAGTATTGGGCAAAGGAAGTAGAAATAAAGGAGATCATTTCGGCCCCAATGGACCAACACATATTCCCATATGCCAACACATGCGATGAACTCTTTGTCAAATGGTCAGAGTATGAGAAGATTCATCCACTTTAGTGAAACCATTCGATGACTCTTAGAAGATAGAGAGATGGGAGTGCCATGTGGCGATGTTTTGTTTTCCTTAGCTTTCACTTTTGATAGTTATTTATTTGTTATAAATAAGAGGATAGACCTTTTAGAAAAGGTCGATGGTTTTTGGCAAAGACCCTCATTTTGTAATTGTAAAGAACTATTTTGAAACTACCTTAATTGAGAAGTTTTGTTTAGGACCAAAGACAAACTTTTGTTTTTCATCAAAGACATGTGTGATTGGATCTGAGGAGGAACTACTTCTGACTTTATTTCATGAGTGGATGTTGTAACGAGTAAGAGTTTTTGAATCTATTGAAAAGTTAGTTGATTCAATATTTTTATAGTTCTTATCTCTAATGGTGGAAATAAAATCGTTGTGTTAATATGTGATTAGTGATTGGAGCTAAGGAAACTAATTTCCTTGCCATCATTTTATTGTATGTATGTTTTCTTTCGATAATTGTATCTCAGTCAATAATTAAAATACCAACAACTTGATGTATTAGTACGAAGGCTTGTCACTAGTGTGAAAAATCTTTTTCAGCATGCTTGAGCACGAGGGTTATCCAAGCTCAACCTTCTTTAGTAGTTAAGATTCCCCTTTTTCCAACTGGTTTATACCAACACACATCTTTTTATAAGCCTCACCTAGTAAAGGAAAATACAAAAAGAGAACATTTAAACTGAATAAGGAACCTTCATAAGAAGACATCTTGTCAATCAGTACTTAAATCCGATCGATTATTTTTCCAGATCGACAGATCTGGAGAACCATTCCACAATTAAACGCTGCATTTTCTAATTGGGCCTCGGTGGAGGGTTTGGTTCATGTTTTTGAGTTAAAGGGATTTAGGACCCCTCAACACATTCCTCCCCCATCAGGAAAAAATGATCCCCATTGCATCAAGTTCCTCCATCAAATGGGGAAACTTTTGTTGAATCTGACTCCTGGTGAGCCACTTGCCTTGGTGAAGAAGTTGCCCTACTTTGACGACTCCATAGAGTTGGATATTCAATTGGCGGGTGCTCTTCATCTTAGTGTACATGATCCAATCAAATTTATCATGTTCAATGCAGTCAGGATTGATTTTTGTAGGGTCTGAGTGATCGGTCACGTCTGAAGTGTCCAGGAGAGGTGGAATGTAGTGTACCTGTTTAAAGAACCAAGAGGTTTAACGCGCTCTTGTAATATTCTGTACGCTCTTTTAATAATAAACACAGGCCAATATAACCACATGCATTTAAGCACAATTAAACGCATTTAAAATA
>JZKD02S1673016.1:450767-498417 GCA_000966675.3 Picea glauca | reverse complement strand
GGAGACTAGGAGGTATAATTACAACTAATGGCTTAAAGCTGACATAAATAAAATAACATTACTAATATAATATGCCCCAATTAAGGGGTAATGAGCCAATATTAGGGCTTAACATATAGATAAGATAAAAAAATTCCTTGTTGGTGGCCAATATGTGGGTCATGGAACTTAATCCATAGGAAATCAACTTTTTATGTTTTGGTATAAGCTTTGAGTATTCCATCTGCACCATTCACCAAGCCATCCTGTGAATCATAGTTGCATGCATATATTTCAACTAGCATGTATAATTTCAATACAAGTTGCAAATGAAAAGTGGTTGTATGTTGATGACATGGTACATTGCCATGGTTGTCTTCTTCGAGTTCAATTGAATTAATGATGATATCATTTCCAGGCATGAGCGATAGCATGTACTTGTTATGCATTGCGACATAATTATTCTTGTAAAATAGGTAAGGGAAGGTTGGGTCTGTTAGTGCAGGTCGCATGCAACTTAAACTGTTATATGTTAAGTCGTCACATGTTTGGTTGTTTGTCCGCAATCTATTCAGAATTGAAATAAATGTTTCATTTATCTGGCGCATTGTAGTATGTAATTCAAAGCATTTTATATTGTCTTTCCAAATGTAATGCGTCATTGTTTGCATGTTGACCATAGGTTGTTCAAATATCAGAGAATCTTGTATGGGTTGTGACTAGTAAAGATCCCCACAGAATACCATATCAATGCTCCCAAAGTATTTGGTGTGGACATGTTTTATGTTTTTCAGTCGATTGTCAATGGAATATAAGAAGTGAATTCAAATCAAGGATGCCTCATATATGAAGACAAGTTGTAGTTCATCATAAATATTAGACAAGGTATCTAACATTTGCTTATTGAGTGGAAGAAAATACGACTTGTTAAAAGGCATTAACAATGCAGAGTGGACTGTTGTTCCACATGCATTATATGCATCTTTTCCTATATATGCAACTATCAATCCCTTTGGTTTCATAGGTTCACTCTAACTGTTTGAATCATAGATTTGTATAAGCATTTGGAATAGTTCTTTTGATGTGAATGTCTTGCATGTTCCTGCCCTGCCTATAAGGAACAAGTGCACATGAGTGTGCATGTTTAAGCGCTTCTTCATTGCAATATCCTTTAGGATTGCTTGTTGACCTCGATTCAATAGTCGTCTAACTCTGTAGTATTCTTCATTTTCGATAAAGAAAGAATCTTTTGTGACTTTAAACCCAAGATTGATACATTTTTCAATGGTGATTGCTCGAGGAAAAGGAAAATCTTCTTGCAAGTCATAAGATTCACAAAGAGTTCTAGTTGTTTTATGCTTTGTTGATGTCTCATCAACATTGTCAAGTTTTTCTAGTTCTTCAAGTGCACTTTCTAAATCACCCCATGTTGGGTTGACATTGTATGTAAATATAGCCTCATTGGTTTGTACTGCAGTCTTGTAAACAATATATGCAACTTCCCATGTAAGGAATTTATGTTTTATTGTGTCTTCATTTTGATCAAATGGAACATATAACAATAGTTTATCTCTACAGAAGTTTTCATGGTCAGTGTGTTTCTTGTATTTGACAAAGCGCATTACAATTGGTTTTTTCCTTTTTGATATGTGTGAACCATTTTTTTTGTAATGTGATACAAATTATGCAAGGCAGATATGATTAATAGGAGGTGGACGCTAGAGGTAGTAATCAATTGTTGGCATAGGGGTAGACCCAGGGTTCAATGCTACAACAGCGCACCAACAAATCCCTAACTACCGGCCCTTTCGGAAACACCTGCAAAGCAGATGAAGTCTCACCCAAGGTAAAGGCAAGAGTGGTTGCAATACTTAGGTGTCTACAACCTTAGTCGGGACACAGATCTATGATTATAATACTTAATAAAGCACTTAGCCCCGTCAGTTCCTCAATATACAATCAATAATCACTTCATTGATAAAACAGGGCTTCACAACATTCACACTAATATAACGTACTTAAGCACTTATCATCAATAGATAGGTCAGATCTAGTATATCAAGCACTCAACACATTCATATAGATCAGATCTAACATTCTTATACATCATTAGCACTAAGCATAAGCAGATCTATCTAATCATCTCAAAGCACTTAGCAAAAGAATATATAAACACATCCAGACAAGCACAAAGCAAGACAACAGAGTGTTTACATGGTTCACCCCCACCCTGGGGCTACATCCACCAACTCTTCTTCTTTATTGTCTTTGGTCAATTGGTTACAAGCACAGAGCCATCAAAACCCTTACTCCACACAGGACAGAATATCTGCGCAACTCGCTAGATCCTTCTAGATTGCATTACAACACTCAGCCTTCCACAATCTGTTACAAGGACCTGCACTTAGCTCTACAAGTCTCTTACAATCATGCACTAAGCACTTACAGTCTCTTCTTTCACTTAGCATACATTCACATCACATAGATGATATATTCCACTACTTCTTACATTGCCTAGACTTCTATTTATACATACAAAATAGGCTTAAACATGGGTAAACCCATCGGCCAACATCCCATTCTCATTACATATCCAAAAACCCAAAAAGGATCTAAAAGTGGGTCGATATCCTGTGGTCTCCGCTTTGTCATGTGCTCCTCCTTCCACAGGCTTTTGAAGTCCCAAAATAGGTCACTATGACCAAGAATCTCCCAAAACTTGGTCAAGGGCCAACAAGCCCCCAACACTCACATGTGACTCGTCCCGAGTCACTCGGATCTGAGCAGTTCTACTTTGAAGGCCTCAAGCTTAGATCGAGCTGCTTCAACCTATTGTTGTGTGACGACCTCTTGCTTGGTGAACTCATGAATCACTATGTCGTTTACAAGCCCTTCTAGGTGTTGTTCTACTGCGATGACAACCTGTTCTATCTCTTCTCCTCAGCTTTCAACCTCTGTGAATAATTGTCACACCTTATCTTGTATTGGTTTAAGTCGTTGAGTAACTTCCATCAATCTGCTTTGAATCATATGGATCTGTTGTTGGGTGGTGCGTTTCTCCTAAGACCGCTTCATTCTTTCCACGACCGACAAATCCTTCAGCTGCACCTATAGTGTTTCTGCGTGCTGCTTTTCTTCCTTGAGCTACGACTCTAATGCCTGTTCTTATGGATTCTCGGTGACATTCTCACATGTTTGGTAACTACGGTTACTCAGTTGCGTGCATTCCAAGGCAAGATCTTTTAGTCTGTCAACTGCATTGCGGGAGTTGCTTCCCGTTGGTCTCTTACATCTTGAGGGGTCTCGGGCATAGTGCAGAGCTCCAAGTCTGCTATGCACTGTTGGAGCTGCTAGATTACTTCTTCAAGTTGTGCCACCTGCTGTGGAACTCTCTCTTCGGTATTTACTTCTACGAATTCCATAGAGCAAAGTGCTCTATGAACCATTTCCTTTAGTTTGAGTTTCTCTGCGAGAAACTGTTCCTAGCTTTGCTGCATTTGTGCTTTTTCTTCGTCCCACTTCGCTTGGAGAGCAAGATTTTCCTATTCTGCAGTACTGCGTTTTTCTACAAGGTCTCTCTGTACTTGTGCCAAAGCCTGGGTAGCTTGTGTTGTTTCTTCTTGAGCTTGTCAAAGGCAAGCTTCGGCTGTATCTGCGATGTGGTGGAGTTGAGCTGACTCATCTCCCAGTTATGATGTTCCTACTGACAGAGGCACAGTGGATACTGCACGGCTAGATTGTAGTGCCTTCTGCACTCCTTGGAGCTCGTCCTTAATCTGATGGAACACATCCTTTTGCTTAGCTTCTTACTTCTCTGCTATCTCCAGGGAAGCATCATTCAGGGCTGCTATGATGAAATTGAAGTCGTCGGAGGTGAGGATGGTATGCATTTTTTTCATGGTTTCTTTCACTTTCTTCCAGGAGGAAGGTTTCGACAGGGAAACCTTCCTTTTCTTCGAGGGATTCTCCTCATCTCTAGGCAGTGTAACCTCACCTTTCTTCTGTTCAACTTTTGCACCATCTATCTCTCCACCATCTCCTCCTTGCTCTGTTGAGATGGAAGCGGTCTTCAAGGATGCACTGTCTAAATCATGGACCTCTTTGGTCTTATTTATCTTGTTAGGTCTAGGTGTATCCAGCACAATTTATGGACTATCTAAATAGGATATCTCTGTAGGGTCTACTAGAATGAGGAGGTCCGTCGACCAGTCCTTGGTGATTTCTTGTAAGTCCTCCTTTGTCATCTTGTAGTAAGATTGAAGTTTCTTCTTGTGTTCATCAGCGGGCGCTGTAATATAAATGAAATGGTGGTCTGCATTGAATTTCAGTAAAGGCCGAAACCTGTGGAGAGTATTTGGCGTGATGTGAGGCTCAAACTAGATAGCTAACTTTATCTTATTGTAATATGTGTGGAATACAGCATTTGACTGACATTGCTTGTTCATGTCACTGGAATACCACAGTGTACTGAACTTCACAGCCAGAGGTTCAAAGGGCTCGATGTCCGAGAAGGTCGCACCTTCTGACATCTCCCATGTGATGAAAGAAATCAGGATTAGAAGCCAACTAAAGTGGAACTCATATCCTTGATCCTGCGCTTCCCTGCAGTCTAGTTCCAACCGGTTCACGAGGTACTTCGCCCAATTCATTTGTAGGCCCTCCACGCACTTCCTTGCGAGGCCGACTACAAAACCAGTGACTTGGGTGGGTCGGTTCTTGCAGACCAACTTTCCCGTGATCAATTGAAAGGCTAGTCGCACTATGTCTCTTTGGATAGAAGCTACCTTGTAGCCTCGCATGCCTTTCTCAACATCACCGTAGGTGTCTTTTATCCTTTGAGCTAAAGCGTGATCCATTGTTTTTTCGGGGTATAAATCTTGTGGGTCAAGGCCTTACATACTCATCCCTGTGATTCGATTGATCAATGTCATATCCACTGTGATACGGTATTTTAACCACAAGTATCCGCCATGGTAACAGGACAACAACATCTTGATGTATGCATTCACTTCTTGGTGTCTTCCGAAGTGAGGAATCTTCATGACAAGTGTGGACTGCGCGAGGTTATGCGTCCATGACTGAGAAATTATCTTTGAATTCTTTCCTTTTTTCCTGGTTAGGTACTTATGTGGGGAGAGCATGTTGTAGACGTTCTTGTTGCCGAGGTTGAATTCGTTAAACTTCAACGCTGTTGTATTTTCTTGATCTACGTGAACTGCATGTATCCCCTTCGGGAGGTACGCAGTGACCAATTCATACTCAAAGTCTCTGGGCACACTGTCTTGATTTATTGTGTTTCTCAGAGGTGCTAGATAGGCAGGTAAAATGCTCGGAATCAACTTAGCATTTGCGAGATCGTCTCTGTGCTTGGTTCGCTTCTCATCTACGGGTCGTGATGGTCTAGCTCGAGAAGTGGATGGAGAGGCCAACAGTCCTCTCGTCGATGATGCTTGTAGACCAGTAGACAATCCTCTCTCTGACATGACTCTTTCAGTCATCAAGTCGAGGACTACTTCTATTACTGATTCTTCAACTGCGATGAGCTCGTCGGACATACGCGCTCGAGATTAATAATATTTGGTTCACAATTAAATTAGATACTGCACTAGAATAAACAACAAGAGGAAAATGATCTCTATATACAATTCACTTGATCTGCAGGCTCAAATTCTTGGTTAGCAAAAGTGTTTTTCGTGCATGGCGCGATGGGATAAGTAGGCAACTCGAAAATGGTTCGCTTGTAACGGGTATGAAGCCTCATTAACTTTTCTTCTATCCGTTATGGCACATTCCAATGGTCTAGTGTCAAGCTATAAATTATTTCCAACTCGTTCGGAGCGGCAGTCAAATGGATATATCGGTCCCAATGGCTATATTGCCTCGCCATGGCGAAGTGCCATGTGTCGTTGTTCCGATATCCTAATGAAGCTCCCATTCTGCAAATTTTTTGTCTGTGAAGTTCCCTCTGGAACCTTCTGGAACTTTTCAAACTTATCTCTCTTCTTACTTAGCTTTCTATCCTTCCTCCCAGTGAGCTTCGTCTCGGTAGTCCTTTTTTCATTCTGATTCTTATCGTCTTTGGACATAGTCACTTCATGTTGTTGAGATTCTTTCCTAGGATTCGGGATTAACACCTCTTCTTTATCCGAGATAGGTACCTCAGTCTTCTGCAAGTCTTCTAATGTCCTTGCAGCTTCAACATCTAGGTCTCTAGTGTTAAGTAGCTTTGACCTATTCTCCTGTTCTTCAATCAAGTATGCGATCCTTCTAGTCATGAAATCTTTTAACTCTTGTCTCTTCTGCTCCAAAAAATCTTCTTCTTCTTTTCATCTAGCTTGATCTCTTTCAATCCAAGGTTTCCCTAGTAACATGGTAAAAGGGGTGCGGTCCTAAATAAATTGAATAATCTCAAAATTTTCTTTTGTCGAAGTTCCATTGGCATTCATAGATATCTGAGTGAGCTTTCCACATAGGTTTACCAATTTTCCTCTAAATAACCCTATTCCTCCTAATAAAGGAATCATAGTAGGCCTTCCTATAGCTTCCCAAGTTCTCTCTGTCATGATATTCACTTGTGTTTCCTCATCTAGAACACAGTCAATGTCAAAGTCTCCTATTCTTTATTCGATGCATTCCTTTTCTTTAAAGATCTTTGATAATCTAACATGTCGATGCTCATTCAAGGTTTCTTTCATCTGTAGCAATACCTTCTCTGATTCTTTCTGGGGTTCTGCTATAGCCTTAGTTTTTGGATCTTCCTTAGGGTTTTCTTGTCTTATGTTCATACTTTCAAGCTTAGCAATCATTTTATGGCAATCCAACACTTCATGGTCCATAGGTTTGCAACAAAAACAACCAGGTCTTCTCTCAGGGCATGCCTTAGCAATATGTCCCGGTTTTCGGCAGCTGTAACAGAGGGTTAATCCTCTCTTTCTTTTAAATGATCCCCAGCTTCTCTTGTACTGCACGCTAGGATCATAGGAGCTAACCTGCAATAAATTCTTTCTTGGATCCTGCATCCATTCATTAGTCCAAACATTCTTCTTATGCATAGGTATAACATATATTTCACTATTCTTATCAGATCTACTCATATCGAATCTTCTTTCATCTATTAATACCCTAGATTTCAAACTAGGACAGACTCTATTAAACATACCTAGATCCATACTCTAGAAACAAAAATTTCCACTTATCTTACTTCTACAGAGCACAAAGCTTCGAGTTCTAAAACTTTTAACTATTCTTACCTTTATCAGAGCATAGATTTTGTAGATCATACCTCTTTTAATCAAATATTCTCACTTTTTCCTTTCTTAGAGCACAAATCTTTCAGATCTTGCTTCTTTTTTTCAGATCCGACCTATTTTCTTCAGGTCGGGCTTCTTTCTTTTAGCACAGAGCTTTATGAGTCAAGTAGAATACTGCGCACTAGGGCACAGATCTACGCACATAGATTTCACAATTTCAGGATGGATCTTTACACAAAGCTTCTTCTTTCTCAGTTCCCAGCAATCACAGTTTTAGGTCCCGACAACAGAACAATTTTTTGGCACAGGGGAAGACCCAGGGTTCAACGCTACAACAACACACCAACAAAGCCCTAACTACCAACCCTTTCGGCAACACCTGTGAAGCAGATGAAGTCTCACCCGAGGTAGAGGCAGGGGTGGTTGCAAGACTCAGGTGTCTACAACCTTAGTTAGGACACATATATGTGATTATAATACTTAATAAAGCACTTAGAACCGTCAATTCCTCAATATACAATCAATAATTACTTCGCTGATAAAACAGGGCTTCACAACATTCACACTGATATAACATACTTAAGCACTTAGCATCAATAAATAGGTCAGATATAGAAGATCAAGCACTCAACACATTCATATAGATCAGATATAACATTCTTATACATCATTAGCACTAAGAATAAGCAGATCTATATAATTATCTCAAAGCACTTAGCAAAATAATATATAAACACATCCAGACAAGCACAAAGCAACACAACACAATGTTTATGTGGTTCACCCCCACCCTGGGGCTACGTCCACCAACTCTTATTCTTTATTGTCTTCAGTCAATCGGTTACAAGCATAGAGCCATCAAAACCCTTACTCCGTATAGGACAAAAGGTCTGCGTAGCTCGCTAGATCCTTCTTCCTTGCGTTATAGCACTCATCCTTCCACAAACTGTTACAAGGACCTGCACTTAGCTCTACAAGTCTCTTACAGTCATGCACTAAGAACTTACAGACTCTTCTTGCACTTAGCATACATTCACATCACATAGATGCACTATTCCACTAGTTCTTGCATTGCCTAGCCTTCTATTTATACATACAAAATAGGCTTAAACATGGGTAAACCCGTGGGCCGACATCCCATTCCCATTACATATTCAGAAAAACCCAAAAAGGATCCAAAAGTGGGATAAGATCCCGTGATCTTCGCTTTGTCTTGCACTCCTCCTTCTATAGGCTGTTGAAGTCCCAAAATAGGTCACTATGACCAAGAATCTCCCAAAACTTGGTCAAGGGCCAACATCAATAATAGAGTGACATATCATGTCCTCTGAATTATCAGGCTCTTGTTTTAGAAAAGATGGTGGTTTAAGCATGAATGTTCATGTGTCAAGTGGATATGTGTTTATGAAGACACATTTCCTCGAAACATAGTTCAAAGGCAAGGAAAGTGCGATGTGGATTGCTTGCTAAGAAGAAATTTGTTGAAGATTAAGTAATGTATTTCCAAGTGTATGTATCATTTGCATAGCATCAATTTGACTTTTTCATGTTCTCTGCATATTCTTCTGAATGCACTTGTCATAGATTTGTCAACCTTTGTCATTTACGAGGTACAATATGATGTCGCAGCATATGTATTAAGGACATATTGTGCATCTGTATTTTCATTCCACATAATTGGCATGTCCTTGGAGAAACCGTTGTTCCAAATATGTGAAAGTTTTCGTTTAAGGAAAATTGTTGGTTGTTTAAGTGTAGATTGTATCACTTGGATGTACTTGTCTTCTGTTAGATTTAGTTCCGCCAAGAAGTCTTCGAAGCTCATTAATTCATCGAATTTTCGTTGTTCTAGAAATGTGACCAAAGATTTTGATTTCTCAATGAGAAAATTGTCCTCTAAAATAATTGGTTCTATGATTCTTATTGTTCTCATCGACAACATAGGGAAGTTGTATCCGCAATGTGAATTATTTCATTTTTTACAGCTTTTTGTATGGTAATGTCTATGAACTTTGGCAAGTTCTGGATCCAAATGATCTGTGTTGCATGTTATGTATTTGTCCAGAAACTGCTCGATTTGTGAGTTGTTGTCATTTCCATAGACCAGTGCATCCTCTACCCATAACAATGTCTGTTCATGTTCGCTCCCTCTATTTTCGAAATCAGTTAAAAAATAGTAGTATGATATTATTCCGAAGAAAGTTTCATCATGACATATCAATTGCCTCAAATCATTTACTCTATGTCTATAGTAACAAGTACATTTCACTAGGTCTTTTCTTATGAGGTAGTCAATGTCATCATTTTCCAATGTCTTAGTTTGTTTTTTCCTTTTCTTGTTCCTATATAATACAGATATCGTAGTCACCAACAAACCCCAGTGATGTTATGCACTTGTAAATGTGATGAAAAAATTTGGAGTTCCCAATTGTCAGATCATTTCAAATATAGTTTTCTTGTTTTGTTGCAAGTAGTCAGAAGAGATGCGAATGTTTTTGAAATCTATGTATCCAATATCAGATTTTATGATTTTTTCTAGGTTTTCTTTGTACTTGACATATATGGCCAATAACTTTCTTCCTTGTAGCTGAAATTTTCTTATTCGTACCCATATGCAAGAGAGAACTTTCTTAATTATTATGCACATTGTTTTGAAAAACAAATTTGTTATGTGACAAGAGAAGTCACCGCTTGCATGTAGCAGTTCCCATCGAACTATTTTTTGGTAGCTGAATCATTCTGTGATGCCACTGGCACGTGGATCTCAATAGAAAAGTGTTGCGAAGTTCATTTCCTCTGCAAATTTGTCCTTGAATATTCCAAGTGGACGTTTCCCTTCAGTAGGTCTGATTTTGACAATATTGTCTTGCAAGTCATGTATGCGTTGTGAGTCAGTGAATCCATGTATCAATGTTTCAATAGGTCTTTCATTCTCCAATTCGTCGCTTGTATCAAATTCACTAGTAGTGTTGAAAGTTTGTGCAGAGTTGTCATTTCCTTGTTCAAGAACATGGTTCCAGTTCTCATTTATACAAATGTTTTCAACTTTGTACATGGCCCTGGAACATAATTCTTTTAATGCTTTCATGACAATGTGTACACACATTCTACATGTCTGGTATGCATTCTTGTATTGAAAACATCCTTTGAGAGCTAGACAATCATCATTGTTTCTCTCATGAATTGTGGCAGCGCTTTTTGGACAACATCTAGTTGGACAGGCACGTTAATAATTGATCATGTTAAGCTCATTTTGGGTCATTTATAGCCCCAGGGTCTGATTTGTGCAAATGAAATTAGTAGAGATATAAGTCTCTCTTCAATTTTTGTAAATGTAATTACATTTGGTAGTGGTGTTTTACATCTTATTTGGTCAGGTGTTGCAAATTGTGGCAGTTTTCCATTTTCAAGTGATCTTTTGCATGGAAGACAAATTTTGCTAGTGGAAAATGTTCTATCATTTAGTGGTAAGTTAATGTATTATTTTTGCAAGTCAGGGGTGAAAGACTTAATATTCTTTGCAAAATTCAATTCCTCGCAAATTGCACATGCAATGCAAGGAGTGTCTTCAATTTGTTTCATATAGGTCGGCTTTGCATCTCTTTTTCCTAGACGAGGATGCATAGAAAGTGTTCATTGGTTTTCAATGCTAGCATTGCATGGTGTTGGTTCTAATTTACGATATGTGATTTTTCCCCCTCGGTCAGTATCATGACCAATGTGGGATATGTATATGCACCTATTTCTCTCACGTATTTTTTTTTTCAACATGTGGTAGGTTAACTTATGGTTTCTAGTCGAAACTAGTTTCACTTGTTGACAAGCCATGTTGAAGGTGGAGTCAACATTTGTTACGAGCATTGCCTCCTCACCATGTTGATGATGCAAAGGGCAATGGTCTTTTTCATTATACATGTGTTGTTTGTGTTCAGTGGGAAGTGTGTAAATGCACTCGTGTTGTGCACGGGCAAATTTTTTTAGGTTATGATATGTGAGTTTTTGTTTCTTGCTCGAGCTCCCTTTCACCACATGATGATCGATAGTACAATTCATAGGTATAGAAGGAAGTGCACTAATGTATTTATTTCTTCCATGTATGACCTTTTTCAAATTGTGATAAGTCAGTCTACGCTTTTTGTTTAAGCTCTCTATGACCTGATGACAATTGGGATGAGTTTCATCGTGATTAGACAATATGCGACACTTATGTAGATTTGATACGGTTTAGGTTGCATGGACAATGAATATTGACCTGGAATTATTTCTTATCAAAGGTTGATAGTGGATGTGTGGCGTATCTGTTTTCGATGATATGAAGTCAATTGTTTGATTGTAGTTTGAATCAACACAGTAAAAATGGACAATACCATCTGAAAGGGTTGACCAGACCTGGATATTTACTCTGAATATGATAGATATCCATTGCAAACAAAATTTATCACCCTCTATATTTCCTTTCTCATATGGAATTGCCATGTTTACAAGGTATTGTTTCCAACTTCTAACAGCCAGCATACTTTTTATGAGATATGGTAGAAGGCGTTGATGCAAGAAGTTAAATGCCTGTTGACTTCCACCTATAATTGCATTGCAAAATGGCTACATAGTGTAAAGGTGCAATGAGTTCACATCAAACTCTATTGCTATCAAATAGAAAATTGCATTGAGCAGACTATTTCCACAAGTAGATGTACTAGTTGTTGCTATGTGTAATCCATGAGAGTGCATATGATGCATAATTCATTTCCAATGGGATTTAAGGTATTTGCAGGTGAGTGTGATGCAATGCCCCTACCTCAACAGGGTCTGTTGACCTTCCGGCCTCTGGATCTTCTCAATATTCAAGATAGAAAAACTCTTCGATTCTCTGCTAGGATCTTCAAGAATTATCCACAGGTCCTTCTCACGAAACTTTGCCATGCGAACAAGCACCAGGTGCAAGTTTCTCTCATGCGACCATAGGTTGTGACCGCACACCTAACAAAAGGCACTTTGTGCTTCGGGACCTTGGGCGTTCTGTTTCCAAGTCACCCAACTATCTTGAATCTCGATCTCCTGATTTTTGAATCCTCCCTAAGACCAAATATGACGGTCCTGTGCTTTCCTCGATCGATGACTGTGATCATTTCACAATTTCGCGACTTTGTGGGTTGTTTCACCTCCATTATCTCAGTCCCCGATTTCTCTATATTTGTGAGCATCAGATCAACAACTCACAACTCTCTTCGATCACCGGCTACGATCAAGTCATGATTTCATGTTTCATGTCTTTGGGAGTCCCCTTACCTTTGTTCTCGCGATCCCTGATTCCCTGATAGCGCTAGATCGACGATCTAGGTCTTTCCTTGGATCAATGGTTGTGATTAAGTCAAGGTTTTTCATTTCGTGACTTTGGGAGTCTCCTTACCTTCGTTCTCTCGATACACGAATTAGTGATGGTGCTAGATCGACGGTCCAGATCTTTCCTTGGACCAACGACTATGATCAGGTCATGATTTCGTGTTTCGCGACTTTGGGAGTCTCCTTACCTCTGTTCTCCCGATACCTGAATTAGCTATGGTGCTAGATCGATGGTATAGATCTTTCCATGGATCAAAAACTGTGATCATGTCGGGAGTTCACGTTTCAATGATTTGACTCTTATGAAGTCCCTTCGACACTTACCTGAATTTCAAATATGTGTAATCCTTGCAGCAGATTCTTACGCAATACTTGGTTCTTGTGGGTGACTATGCATGCTTTGCAGCAGTCGCTTTGCACTCCTTGCAAAGGAAAATTTTCTTGCTATCTCTTCTGAGATTCAGAATCAAGACAGATCCCGTCACACACTCCTTTCTTTCTGTGTGCACACCTTACACTCACTCAATAGAAGAGAAACAATTGAAACTTATACTAACATTCGCAGTTTCATCCATTCATAACGAAATTCATTCATTTATGAAAACACAATAACAAAGAATTACAAATAGTAACAATGTTATGCATTTGAGTCAAATTTCCGCTGTCATATTCATTCAAAAGTAAATGGATATAGCTAATATCAAACCAATAACTCAAAACTCAGAAAAATCCTACTAACTCGTAGTAGCCTCATCTGGGCATACAAAACCTCTATTTATCTCAGAGGCTCCTAAGGGTTCCCCCCGACTACTCATCTACTCAGAAAAACAAAAAAAACTCTAATTTCTACCTAAGTTCAGTTACATTCAAGACTCAAGGTGAAAATCCCAGATCACTAGAGATCATCCGCTCCCAAGCATTTGATCTTCTTTTGTTTTTCCATCAGCTCCAAAATATTCACAGTAACTCCCAACATTTGAGATTTTGAAATGATTCCCAGGTGTTGAGTTGTCTTGCCACACATGCTTGTTGATGATGCTCCTACATCATACTCCCCCTAGAAACAAATTCATGGAATCCTATCCATGAGCTCATGCATCGAATTTCCATGCTTCTGGATATCAACTTCATTTTCCCAACTGGAATCCTCTGTCGGGTGTCCCTTCCACTTAACCAAATATTCAAGATAGGTCTTCCTCCTGGTCTTCTTTCCAATTCTCTGATCAATGATCTTCTCCATTTGTGGTTTTTCTACTATAGGCATTTGTTTCTCCCACCGAATCTTATCTTGATCTTATGATCCCTCTGCATCATCTTTATAGTAAGGATACAGGTCTGAAACATTGAATATGGGTGATATGCCCACATCATCTGGAAACTCAATCTCATAGGTGTTTGCATCAAACTTCCTCAAGATCTTACATGGCCCTATCTTCTTCATTTTTAACTTGTTATACGTTCCCTTAGGGAACCTTTATTTCCTGAAATGTGCTAGAACCTGATATCCCACCTCAAATTGAAGTTATTTGTGATGTTGATCAAGTCTAGGCTTGTACCCTTGGCTAGAGTTCTGTAATTGTCCTCTAATCTGGCTATGGAACATATGCATTTCTGCAGCAGAATATTCTTCTCCAGTGCTTCTGATCTCACTCTGTCCCAAGTCTCTCAACTCAGATACTCCCCTGGGTTGTATTCCATACAACATTTGGAATGGGCTCTTTCCAGTGCTCCTGTTTTGTGAGTCATTGTATGCAAATTCTACTTGCGACAGAATCTAATCCCACTGATTATGGTGTTCAGTAACTAGACTTTTCAATAAGTTTCCCAAACTTTGTTTACCACCTCAGTCTATCAATCTGTCTGAGGATGATAAGTTGAGTTGAATGACAAATTTGTCCCCAAATTCTTCCACAATGTTATCCAAAAGTGACCAACAAATTTTGTGTCTCTATCCAAGACAATGCTTCTGGGTAGGCCGTGAAGTCTCACAACTTCCTTGAAAAGCAGATTTGCAACATATGTTGCATCACTGGTCTTTTGGCATGGGATACAGTGTGACATCTTTGAAAATCTATCCACCACCAAAAATATGGAATCACATCCTCTTTGTGTTCTTAGCAGTCCTAACAAAAAATCAATTCTTATCGCATCCCAAGGCCTCTCTGGTATCGACAATGGTTGATACAATCCAGTGTTTTGTCTTGTTCCTCTTGCATGTTAGCAGATTCTACATATGTTCACAAATTTCAACACTTTCATCCTCATACTTGGCCAATAGTATGAACTGCTCAACTGTGTGAATGTTTTATCATGGCTGAAATGTCCAACCAATCCTCCACTATGATTCTCCTTCAAAAGGTTGTCCCTCATTGAACATTTTGATATGAATAATTGATTTTCCTTGGAAAACAATCCCTCTTCAATCATATACTTTTCCCACTGGATCCTATCTCTCAGCACAGGATCCGCACATGCTTCGTATGCCTCCTTGAAATCTGGATCATCACTATACATTTCCTTAAGGTGTTCAAACCCCAAGGTCTTCACTTGAAATTCCTATAGAATCAAACATCTCCTGCTCAATGCATCAACAAATTTGTTAGCATTCCCAGCAATATGTTTTATGACAAAATTAAAATTCTTCATAAAATCAATCCACTTTGCATGCTTTTGATTTAATTTTTCCTGTCTGGTTATGAATTGTAAAGCTTGGTTATCACTGTACAAGACAAATTCCTATGGGACAAGGTAATGTCTCCACTTCTTCAGGGCTTGAATTATGGCATAAAATTCCTTATCATATGTGGAGTATTTTATCTTAGTCTCAGTCATCTTCTCACTGAAATAGGAAACCTCTTTATTATCCTAACTCAAAACTACTCCGATTGCAACTCCACTTGCATCGCATCTCACCTGAAATGTCTTTTCAAAATTTGGCAAGACCAGAATTGGTCGCTCTATTATATTCTCCTTCAATGTGTTGAAGCTCCTCTCTGCCTCCTCTGTCCATTTAAAATACTTATCCTTCTTCTTCACTATATCCATCATTGGTGCACACAATCCATTGAAATCTTTGATGAAATTCCTATAAAAACTTGCTAATCCATGGGATCTTCTTACCTCAAGCATGCTTCTCAGTGAGGACCATTCTTTGATTGTTTTCACCTTTTTTGGATCCATCTTCAGCTCATTTGAAGATATCACAAAACCAAAGTCAATGAGTTTTGTCTTCATAAAAGAGGACATCTTCAGATTTATCAGCAGCTTCTCCTGTTGTAGTCTCCTCATCACTAATGTCAGGTGCCTCAAATTCTCCTCTTTAGTCCTACTAAAGATCAGTATATCATTCAGATACACAACCACAAACTTTCAAATGAAATATTTTAGTATTTCATTCATCAACCTCATAAAAGTACTCAGGGCATTGGTTAAGCCAAATGGCATAACAAGCCATTCATACAAACCTTCATTTGTCTTAAATGTTGTCTTCCACTCATCACCTTCTCTCATTCTTATTTGGGGATATCCACTTTTCAAATCTATCTTAGAAAAGAAGTTTGATCCACTTAGACAGTCCATTAAATCATCCATTCTTGGCAAAGGAAATCTATACATGATGGTGATCTTGTTAATGGCTCTTGAGTCTATACACATTCTCCATCCTCCATCTTTCTTTGGACTCAACACAGTTGGCACTGTGCATGGACTCAAGCTCTCTCTAGCCAACCCTTTGTCTAACAATTCCTGGAATTAGTTCTTTACCTCCTCATTCTCTCGAGGTTTCAATCTGTATGTTGTTTTGTTTGGAAGACTTCCTCCTGGTATCAAGTCAATATAATGGTTGATACTTCTGATGGGTGGCAATGAGTTTGGCAGATCATCCACCACTATGCCAGCGAAAGTTTCCAGCAATTCCTGAACTTATTCAAGTAAATCATCCATCGAAGTACTTGTAAGGATAACTCTGGGTTTCCTCACGACAAGGAACTGCATCTCATGTTCTTCCTTGACTTCTTTCAGGAGTTTCTTCCCACTCATAAGAAGTATGCTTACGTTGGCTTCCTCTTTCGCGTTCTTCTCCTCTATTGGCAGCAACATGTGTGTCCTACCATTCTTCTCCAAGGTGTATGTATTATTCCTCCCATCATGAATGAAATTCTTGTCAAACTGCCATGGTCTTCCCCACAAATTATGGCATACATCCATGGGAATTACATCGCATATAATTTCATCTTTGTATCCTCTTATTTTAACTTCAACCAAGCATTGGTTAGTAACCATTACCTGGTGTCCTTTATGCAACCATGAGACTTTGTATGGCTTCGGATGTGCAGTTGTATCCAACTTCAATTTCTCCACCATCTCTGTGGATACTAAGTAGTCAGTATTCCCACTGTCAATTATCACCTTGCAGACTCTGTCCTTATTCTTGCCAGTTGTCCTGAAGAGACTTTTTCTCTGCACTGGCTTCTCAACTTCTGCCTATGGTTTTAAGATAAATTTTCTCAACATCAACGATGTTCCATCCTATGCTCCGTCTGCTTCAACATTTATTCTTTGTCTTCTGAAATGTGAACTTCACCTTCTCTTTTTTTCTTTCTCTCGGGACATTCCCAAGACCTATGTCCTATCTTTCCACATGTGTGACATCTCACTTATCCTCCTCTGCCTCTTCCTCTTCCTCTATAAGAACTTCTTCCACCATCTTGTCTTCCTTGGTAACTTCCTCCTCTTTCTGAGTGAATATGTGGTTTCTCAATCTCATCTTTGGATTTTTGTGCCTTATCTTGGGAAACTCCCTTGCCTTTGTTCGAAACTGCGCTTCTACCTATGCTTTTCTGATTTTGTTTTCTGGCCAAGTTCCCCTTCACCTTCAATGCAAACTGATAAGCATCCTCCACTTTCCTTACTGACATCGTGTTGATCTCATCCTAGATTTCATATCTCGGGCCATTTATATGCCTGGAAACTTTTTCTTCATCCTTCTCTCTTTGTCCAGTTCTGATGTTCAGCTTGTAGAACTCCTCTATGTATTATTTAATTGTCATACCCTTTTGTCTCAGGTTCTTCAATTTCCTGAACAGATTGATCTGGTAATCTTTGGGCATGAATTTTTCCTTCATCTTGGCTACCATTTTGTCCCAATTATTTATCTTTTGTTTTCCCTTGCTTCTCCTCTCATCTTAAATTTCATCCCACCATAGTGTTGCATGTCCTTTGATTCTGGTGACAACATGTCTCACCCTCTTCTTCTCATCGATGTCTCCATAGTCGAAATATTTATCCATGGATCATACCCAATCCAACATCTCTTCAGCATCCAAATTGCCTTCATACATTGGGACCTCTATCTTGGCTCTAGCTCCCAATATGACAACTTCACTTAGCAAGCGTTCTTCAGCAAAATTCTCTCCTGCAGCTTCTTCGACTTCTACTTTTTCACTCTCTGCATCGCTAATGTCTCCAGCATTAGGTTCTCTTCTTTGTATTGCCTCCATCGCCTCCAATATTGCACGAAGCTCTCACATCTCCCTTTCTACAACCTGATTGTCTAAAGGTTGTTTCTCTCATCTCCTCGATGGCATTGTGTCAACTGTCTCTCACACACAAAGTATATCTTCGAGTTATTTCATCTCCTTTATCTCCTTCGCCTAAAATCTACAGACGAAAACCTGCTCTTATACCACTTGATGCAGTGCCCCTACCTCAACAGGGTCTGTTGACCTACCGGTCTCTGGATCTTCTCAATCTTCAAGCTGGAACAACTCTTTGATTCTCTGCTAGGATCATCAACAATTATACACAGGTCCTTCTCACGAAACTCCGTCATGCGAACAAGCACCAGGCACAAGTTTCTCTCACGCGACCACAGGTTGTGACCACACGCCTAACAAAAGGTGCTTCATGCTTTGGGACCTCAGGTGTTTTGTTTCCAAGTCACCCAACTCTCTTGAGTCTTGATCTCCCAATTTCTGAATCCTCCCTAAGATCAAATATGACAGTCCTGCGATTTCCTTGATCGATGGCTATGATTGTTTCATGATTTCACGACTTTGGGGGTTGGTTCACCTCCATTATCCCGATCCCCAATTTCTTGATATTTGCAAGCATCAGATCGACGACTCACGACTCTCTTCGATTGATGGCTACGATCAAGTCAGGATTTTTCATTTCGCATCTTTGGGAGTCCCCTTACCTCCATTCTCCTTATCCCCAATTCCCTGATAGCGCTAGATCGACGATCCAGGTCTTTCCCATGATCAACGGCTATGATTAAGTTGTGGTATCGCATTTCGTGATGTTAGGAGTCTCCTTACATCCGTTCTCCCGATATCCAAATTAGCAATGGTGCAAGATCGACGGTCCAGATATTTCCTTGGATCAATGACTGTGATCAAGTCGGGATTTCATGTTTCACAACTTTGGGAGTCTCCTTCCCTCCATTCTCCCGATACCCAAATTAGCAATGGTGCTAGATCAAAGGTCCAGATATTTCCTTGGATCAACGACGGTGATCAAGTCAGAATTTTGTGTTTCTCGGATTTGACTCTTATAGAGTCCCTTCGACACTTAGATGAATTTCAAATCTGTGCATTCCTTGCATCATATTCTTACACAAGACTTGGTTCTTGCGGGTGACTGTGCACACTTTGCATTAGTTGCTTTTCACTCCTTGCAAATGGAAAGTTCTATGCTATCTCTTCTGAGCTTCAAAATCGAGATAGATCCCATCACGCACTCCTTGCGTTCCGTGTGCACGCCTTGTACTCACTCAACATAAGAGAAAAACTTGAAACTTATACTAACATTCACAGTTTCATCCATTCATAATGAAATTCATTCATTTATGAAAACACAATAACAGAGAATTACAAACAGTAACAGTGCTATGCATTTGAATCAAATTTCCTCTTTCATATTCATTCAAAAGTAAATGGCTACAACTAATATCAAACCAATAACTCAAAACTCAGAAAATTCCTACTAACTCGCAGCAACCTCATTTGGGCGTACAAAACCTCTATTTATCTCAGAGGGTCTTTAGGGTTCCCCCCAACTACTCGTCTACTCGGAAAAACGAAAAAAAATCTAACTGCTACCTAATTTTAGTTACATTCAAGACTCAGGGTGAAACTCCCAGATCACTCATGATCATTTGCTCCCAAGTGTTTGATCTTCTTCCGTTTTTCCAATCAACTCCAAAATATTCGCAGTAACTCCCAAGGTTTGAGATTCTGAAATGATTCCCGGGCATCGAGTTGTCCTGCCATGCGTGCTTCCTGACGATGCTCCTGCATCAGAGGGACAAGTAAATATCAGGTCCTCCAATATTGGATATGGATATTTTTTTTAGAGTAGTGGTTCATAATGGCCACTTTGAGGATTGGCATCATGGAACAAGATGCAATATAGATCTCTAGATACAGTTTTGTTGAATAATAGATATCTTATTTTTCTTGTTAATGACCAAATTCCAATTGATATATTCAGCCACTTGGCTAGCCACCATATAAAAAATGTATCTCCCCAAAGTCCTCTCTCACATGGAGGCAGATTTGCAGATGCAGACAACTGCATCTTTGAAAGATGCATACTGACATTATGTATTCCATGCAATTGGCAAAGAAAATCAGATGCCAATTCATATTGATACGACTCTAATGCCTCAATGTTGCCATTTTATAAACAAGCCAAGAAATGATCTATCAATCCATTGTGTATCTCATTCAAGGAATAACATAAGTGAAATAGAACTTTAAATGCATTGAAGAGGAAATCTCTCGCAGTATACAAGAATGTATCTAATATGAAAAGGGCATTTTTATGCAATACCTGGTCGATGTTGTCATGTACAATAGTTTCTGCATCTATTTGATAACACTCAACATCTATTACTTTCTCCATCTTTGAAGTTGTGATTTTCAATATGTTTCTTACTTATGTTTAGATAATGTGCAAATAGAAAAAAAGATGACTATTAGTTCAGGAGTGCATACCAAGTTTGCTATGTATCCTTCAACCTTTTTCGTTTCAAATTAAGTGCTCTTTGGTTTCTGTAGCATACGACAAAGAAACAAATATATATTTAGTGCTCAACCATATAGAAGAGATAATGCAAATAGAACAATAGTATAAATTTGCTCAGTACCAAGACTAAGTATTTAAGACATATAATTTTAGAACTTATTTTAGTTGTGCACCTTATAAGCGTTACGGTAGTCATTGTATATATCCTTACAATCATATTAATCATTTAATTTCATTCTCACTCTTCACAAATCAACACTAAGCAGATCTGAAATGACTTGTTGATGTCTCCCACTCAGAACACTCACATAGATGGTTTGTGGGATAAGCAAAAGGGGAAGAATTAGGCGTTCATGGACCTCTACTACATGAATGGAACCAACACATAGCACAACTTATCAAGGTTTTGTTGGCAGCCATATTAATCTATATCTTTCTTTTTACAAGCTGCCTACACAAGGTTTTTCAAACCCTCATTAATCGTCGCAACTGTTTAAATGATATCATTATTCTTCGCCTTTTGCATACCTTCTTTTCGTTTTCGTTTTCATGACTGCAAGCGTGAAAACCCACAGTTGGAATTCATGTTGATTACATCAAAGGATTAATGTTCATTTGGTTTATCGTGAACCTAATTGTTTACTTGGTTATAACTCCTTGACCTCAAACACCTCACTGGTCACATATTTGTAAAAACACCAAACATTTATGCATTTGATTATTGTTAATATGGTGTTGATTTACAAAATCTTTGACACAATGGTTTGATTGACACATTGATTTTTGGGTCGAATCGTGGTTATGTAATGGTTCATTTGACATGTTGATTAAAATTCTTTTGGATATGCACTGTTATGATTTGAATGTACCATTACACCAAGCCACCGTTCCAATTACAACCCAACATGATATTCTTGCATGGCCTCGATTTACACCACTATCCTCGCACACATAGCATTAACGCTCTGCCCTTGCATTTCGGGTTGCCTTTGTGTTGTGTTGGGGAAGCTTCGGGACAATGGTTCTGTGTCTAACCTGTCAAACCCTATCACCGAATACCCTGTTGATTTTGTGCTATTAGCTATGGCTCCTGTAGTGAGAATTGAACCCAACGGTGTCCAGACTTTGTTATTGTTTGATAATGCCAGAGAAGACTTCTTAGGCTAACCCCGTAATTGCCTCCCAGAGACACGTTTTTGCGTGAGCGATTCTAAGCAAAGGGTTTTGAATTAGATCAAACCCTTGAAAACCCAAAACCAAAATGAGCCCTTGTACCTTCTTCACGAGCGGTTTCCTCAGAAATTGCATCATTATAGAGATATAGCTCATCCTTTAGAGGTCAAATATCATATTTTCTCTGTGGCTGAAAGGTGCGTTTTGATCTAGTTGCAAGTGTTGAAACATTTGTCACTTCTCCAGGCCTATGCCTCAAAACCCCTCTCACCCGTCCAGCCTTTTGCCTCAACCTTCTGTGAACCCTTGATCAATCCAAAGATTTTCAAGCAGTCTGTCAGCAAGTTATACATCCACAGGCTTTGTTGTCTTTAAAAACATGGAGGCGGCCACTACCATTATCAATTCAAAAATAGCTTGATTAAAATCCCTGAATCCGAGGTATGGTATTTTAAAAGAGATTTTAAGATGATTTTGTTTTTGTTTTGAATTAGCATACAAGATTTGTTTGCTCGAATTGCATCTAGTTCTGTTGTGATTGAATTAATAAAACATGATTATGTTTATAATAATAACTAGCTACAGAATCGTGAGATTCTGTAGCTAGTTACTAAAATTCGAATTTGTTTATTTTACAATTAAAATGCAATCTAAAATCATGTATTCTTGTGTGTTTTCAGGTACAGACAAATTCTAAAGGAGATTGGATCGCTAGTGGCATATCTGAACATGCTATTTCTTTACATGGTTTTAGATTAGGCTGTTGGTTTTACATAGAAATGGGAATTTGGGAGATTGTATTCCCCACGATTTTTGGAACAAATTTGATAATTTCCACAGGGAATGTTTTGATCCTATGGCCTTTATAAATGTATTATTTTGTAAACAAAGACCATCGCTGCCTGGGAGCAGAAACTATGGATTGGTGATTATTCAGACTTGAATGAAAGTGGTTATTTGCACAACTTTAGCTTCAATATATCATATTTTTGTTCAAGTTTTGCTCATTTCGATTTGTAATCAAATTCTGACTACTTTAGATATCATGATTTGTTACAGGTTGATGTGATAATATTTATATAGTGTCCATATTTTATGTCTCTCATTTCATATACAACAATCAATCTGTTCACATTTGATGATTAGAAGATTGATCTTCTTTATTCAATGAACAGTTATATGCAAATTTTCATACTCAGATTTATCTTAATATGATCATTT
The DNA here is from genome assembly GCA_000966675.3 of Picea glauca. Lineage (NCBI taxonomy): Eukaryota > Viridiplantae > Streptophyta > Pinopsida > Pinales > Pinaceae > Picea > Picea glauca. Next base: position 475,426 of record JZKD02S1673016.1, on the reverse strand, counting down.
GTCAAATTATAAATTGTTGTTGCTACATATCTTACATGTTCTGTCATTAGCATTCAAAGTGTTACTGCTTCTCGTTTACGAGAAGCATTGGTAAAATCTGGTGCGGATTGGCCTCATCAAACAGCAAATGTAGATGCTACGTACAGGACACATAGGATATGCGATTACAGGTTAGTTTGATAATAGCATTCTGTTAGTTTAATTAATATAAGAATTTTTTGTAGTTTAGATACACATTACAGATTATTATTTTTATTTCTTAGCTATATAGATGCCATTTCATTTCCTGTTTATAAAAGTTATAAAAAATCAAAAAACACCAGCTTCACTGTCATAAGTCAATTCATATATGATTTTGCAGATTTCGATCAAAACTTGCATTTTGTGGATACTGTACATATAATATAGATTTAATCATATCGATACACTGTACATTTAATAAGTAGGATTACTATTAGTTAGCAAACTGTGAATATATTAGATTTATATATAGTTTTCAACAGTTGTTTGTCATTTAGTTAGTTTCTTTAGTTTTGTTTTTTTTACTTCCGTAGGACTTAGATTGGCTAACGGAGCCGCTAAACCCGTCGGAGTGGATTAATCCAAATGGCTTGGGTTATTTAGACAACCCCGGACTGGATTCACCCCTCCAATTGACGAGCGGTCAATTTCGCCCGTCAACAGGTTTCAATTATCTTACAAGATGAAGAAGATATTCTAAGATTAGGCACTGGGGCACTCATCCTTAGACAGATCAATGAACTGTCCATTTAGGTTACAAAGAATAATTTCTACAAGATGAGGTCCATATGTGGAATTAGTGATGGAATATTCTTTGGAAGACCCAAAGTCCAACATAAAACTAACAGCTATATGTGGCTTGCCTCAGAGAATACAATCTTGTCATGTCATAATCTGCAAAGAAGGGGATGGCAAGGTCCTCGAAGATGCTTGCTCCACAACGAAAACGCTGAATTCGTCTCACAAATCCTTGTGCACTGCCATTTTCCAAAGAGCTATGGTATAATGTCCAGGACATGAAAGTGGGCATATGTGATTGGAAAGGGGATAGCCTGGAAAATGCACTAAACGCATGGTTTCAGAAACAAAAATATGAGGAGAACATAACATTTGTTTTTTTGTATGTCAGTATGGATGTGACAGAGTTGAGTTTTGTATCGAGCATTGACATGCCTATGCATTGTTTGAGGTCATTTTAGATAATTGAATGTGTATACAACTTCTTCTCAAGCTATACCATGGTTTTAATTTAGGAACCCTTTTAGGAGATTAATGTTCGAGTGCCTTTTATTTCCGAAATGAATCTAAGTCGTCGATCAATTTTGCAATCCGTGATCTGGGTGACCCTGTTACTTTAGCACCCCTGCTAAAGTTTTATCATTCTGCCAAATTTTGGAATTCTTCTAACCATACTTAGACATGGCGCCAATTCGGGACTTACTAAAATATGTCAATACGGTTTGGTTGGCATGGACAATGAATCTTGAACTGGAATTATTTCTTATCAAAGGTTGATAATGGATGTGTGGTGTCTCTGTTTTCGACGATATGAAGTCAATTGTTTGATTGTAGTTTGAATCAATACAGTAGAAATGGACAATACCATCTGAAAGGGTTGACCAGACCTGGATATTTACTCTGAATATGATAGATATCCATTGCAAACAAAATTTGTCACCCTCTATATTTCCTTTCTCATATGGAATTGCCATGTTTACAAAGTATTGTTTCCAACTTCCAACAGGCATCATACTTTCTATGAGATATGGTAGAAGGTGTTGATGCAAGCAGTTAAATTCATGTTGACTTCCACCTATAATTGCATTGAAAAATGACTTCACAGTGTAAAGGCGCAATGAGTTCACATCAAACTCTGTTGCTATCAAATAGAAAATTGCATTGAGCATACTATCTCCACAAGTAGATGTACTAGTTATTGCTATGTGTAATCCATGAGAGTGCATATGATGCATAATTCATTTCCAATGGGATTGAAGGTATTTGCAGGTGAGGGTGATGCAATGCCCCTACCTCAACAGGGTCTATTGACCTCCCGGTCTCTGGATCTTCTCAATCTTCGAGCTGGAACAACTCTTCAATTCTCTGCTAGGATCTTCAAAAATTATCCACAGGTCCTCATGAAACTCTGCCATGCGAACAAGCACCAGGTGAAAGTTTCTCTCATGTGACCACAGGCTATGACCGCACACCTAACAAAAAGCGCTTCGTGCTTCGGGACCTCAGGTGTTCTATTTCCAAGTCACCCAACTATCTTGAGTCCCGATCACCCGATTTTTGAATCCTCCCTAAGACCAAATCTGACGGTCCTGCGCTTTCCTCGATCGATGATTGTGATCATTTCACAATTTCACGACGTTGGGGGTTGGTTCACCTCCATTATCCCAGTCCTAGATTTCCCGATATTTGCGAGCATCAGATCAATGACTTACAACTCTCTTCGATCAACGGCTGCGATCAAGTCATGATTTCATGTTTCATGTCTTTGGGAGGCCCCTTACCTTTGTTCTCGCTATCCTTGATTCCCCGATAGCGCTAGATCGACGATCTAGGTCTTTCCTTGGATCAACGGCTGTGATTAAGTCAAGGTTTCTCATTTTGTGACTTTGGGAGTCTCCTTACCTCCGTTCTCTCGATACACGAATTAGTGATGGTGCTAGATCGACGGTCCAGATCTTTCCTTGGACCAACGACTGTGATCAAGTTAGGATTTCATGTTTCGCAAATTTGGGAGTCTCTTTACCTCCATTCTCCGGATACCCGAATTAGCGATGGTGCTACATCGATGGTATAGATCTTTCCTTGGATCAACAACGGTGATCAAGTTGGGATTTCACATTTCGTGGATTTGACTCTTATGCAGTCCCTTCGACACTTAGCTGTATTTCAAATCTGTGCAATCCTTGCAGCAGATTCTTACACAATACTTGGTTCTTGCGGGTGACTATGCACACTTTGCAGCAGTCGCTTTGCACTCCTTGCAAAGGGAAATTTTCATGCTATCTCTTCTGAGCTTCGGAATTGAGACAGATCCCATCACACACTCCTTTTTTTTCTGTGTGCACACCTTGCACTCACTCAATAGAAGAGAAACAATTGAAACTTATACTAACATTCACAGTTTCATCCATTCATAATGAAATTAATTCATTTATGAAAACACAATAACAGAGAATTACAAACAGTAAAAATGCTATGCATTTGAGTCAAATTTCCTCTATCATATTCATTCAAGAGTAAATGGGTACAGCTAATATCAAACCAATAACTCAAAATGCACAAAATTCCTACTAACTCATAGCAGCCTCATTTGGGCATACAAAACCTCTATTTATCTCAGAGGGTCCTAAGGGTTCCCCTCGACTACTCATCTACTTAGAAAAACTAAAAAAAATCTAACTGCTACCTAAGTTCAGTTACATCAAGACTCAGGGTGAAAATCCCAGATCACTCGAGATCATCCGCTCCCAAGAGTTTGATCTTCTTCTGTTTTTCCAATAAGCTCCAAAATATTAACAGTAACTCCTAGCATTTGAGATTTCGAAATGATTCCTAGGCGTCGAGCTGTCTAGCCACATGTGCTTGCTGATGATGCTCTTACATCATACTCCCCCTGGAAAAAAATTCATGGAATCCTGTCCATGAGTGATCCGCAAAAGATATTTTAATGACTGTGGTTGAGTTTTTAATTGCATGTGTTAATTAACCATTTAAGAGGATGAATTTAATGAAGGAACATAGCAGCCATAAAATAGTAAACATATCTGAACTGAAGCAATAAGAACAACAAACCATAACAAGAGAAGTGATAACGGAGTTCGACACAAAATTGCCTACATCTTTGGGCCTTTCTCTCAGTGAAGGAGGCTTATTTATTTATGTTCAAAAGATCAAAAAGTACATAGAAGCAGTGCCATTAGGATACAAGACTAATATGTTCATGTTCTTCCATATCTCTAGAACCCAACAGAACAAATGACACGTAAAACGGATAACCGGAGCTCCCAGAAATGGCCTGCAAGTGTCTGCTCCTCAACAGCTTCCCTGCATAAAAATGGCTTTGGCTTGGCTTCCCTTCAGCATAAATATGCTATAACTATCCCTAATGGCCTCAAACAGGCCTGTTTTTTATAGATCTGAAGTTGGTTATCCATCCCCAAATTCCTCCCAAAATCTAGCCTCAAAAAGAGCCCAATATCCCCCCAAAATGACCAAAATCTCCATTAACATGCCTGAAAATCATTAAAAAATAACATTTTCTAATGTTAAAAACCCATTTTCTGCAAATAAAAGGGATAATCCCCTAACTAGGCACGTTCCCCTGGTCTTATGGCACACTGTCTGGGATCAGGGACTAATAAAAGGATGCCTTAGCTAGGCTAGTCCCCTTTTGGAGTGCACCTCCCTCGTCTCATGGGATATCCCTGGATCCTAGGGTTGGTGCTTATCTTTTGGGTGTGCATGAGAGGGAGCACCCTCCTTTGCTAATTTGTGGTCACGTGCAAGATTTTCACCATGGGTTGGGGCTTATCCCCAGCCCCCTTTTTTCCCCTTTTCACTTTAGTACACTTTATTTAAACTAAAGTGAACCTTGTTAAACAAGAAACACAAGAGCGCATTGGTGGAGGGACTTTGTCAAGATTTGGGTTGACTCAGAAGGTCATGGGATCAAACCCCATGGACTCCATAACATTTTTCCATATGAACCCATTGACCAATCCCATGGTACCATGTGGCAGCCCATGACTGGGCCATGTGGTACCCAACAATTCGTCAACAAACTGCCACTTGTCAACTGTTGGGTGGATCCCTGTCACTGACTAGTCACCTTTTGTCGAGCTACCACTTGTCGCCAACTGCCTCTACCATGTCAACACTGTTGATGTCATGCTGATGACAGCATTTGACTGGACCTGTTGACCTTTTTCCTGTTTGGGAAAACGGTCAGAGTGCAATAACTCTCGCATACGGTGCCCATTTGAGAAAGTGATTATATGGCCAGAATCAGCGTGACGAGATGGACGCAATGGAATTGGTTTCAGTTGATTCTGAGAACTTTCATTTTTCAACCTTTTTGAGCCCTATCAGTCTCTTGGATCCGATTTTGGATCAATGAGCTCCTGCATCAACTTTCCATGCTTCTGGATATCATCTTCATTTTCCCAACTAGAATCCTATGTCGGGTGTCCCTTCAACTTAACCAGATATTCAAGATAGGTCTTCCTCCTAGTCTTCTTGCCAATTCTCTGATCAATTATCTTCTCCATTTGTGGTTTTTCTACTATAGGCATTTGTTTCTCCCACCGAATCTTATATTGATCTTATGATCCCTATGTGTCATCTTTCTAGTAAGGATACAGGTCTGAAATGTTGAATATGGGCGATATGACCACATCATCTGGCAACTCAATCTCATAGGTGTTTTCATCAAACTTCCTCAAGATCTTACATGGCCCTATCTTCTTCATTTTAACTTGTTATACGTTCCCTTAGGGAACCTTTCTTTCCTGAAATGTGCCATAACCTGATATCCCACTTCAAATTGAAGTTCTTTGTGATGTTGATCAAGTATGGGCTTGTACCCTTGGCTAGAGTTTTGTAATTGTCCTCTAATCTGGCTATGGAGCTTCTGCATTTCTACAGCAGAATATTCTACTCTAGCACTTATGATCTCACTCTGTCCCAAGTCTCTCAACTCGGATACTCCCCTGGGTTGTATTCCATACAATATTTGGAATGGGTTATTTCCTGTGCTCTTGTTTTGTGTGTCATTGTATGCAAATTCTGCTTGCGACAAAATCTGATCCCACTGATTATGGTGTTCAGTAACCAGACTTTTCAGTAAGTTTCCCAAACTCTGTTTACCACCTCAGTCTGTCCATCTGTCTGAGGACGATAAGTTGAGATGAAGGACAAATCTGTCCCCAAATTCTTCCACAATGTTATCCAAAAGTGACCAACAAATTGTGTGTCTCTGTCCGAGACAATGCTTCTGGGTAGGCCGTGAAGTCTCACAACTTCCTTGAAAAACATATTTGCAACATATGTTGCATCACTGGTCTTCTGGCATGGGATAAAGTGTGACATCTTTGAAAATCGATCCACCACCACAAATATGGAATCACATCCTCTTTGTGTTCTTAGCAGTTCTAACACAAAATCCATGCTTATCGCATACCAAGGCCTCTCTAGTATCGACAATGGTTGATACAATCCAGTGTTTTGTCTTGTTCCTTTTGCATGTTGGTAGATTCTACATATGTTCACAAATTTCAACACTTCCATCCTCATACCTGGCCAATAGTATGAACTGCTCAACTGTGTGAATGTTTTATCATGGCCAAAATGTCCATCCAATCCTCCACTATGCTTCTCCTTCAAAAGGTTGTCCCTCACTGAACATTTTGGTATACATAATCGATTTCCCTTGAACAACAATCCCTCTTGAATCATATACTTTTCCCACTGGATCCTATCTATCAGCACAGAATCCGTGCATGCTTCATATGCCTCCTTGAAATATGGATCATCACTATACATTTCCTTAAGGTGTTCAAACCCCAAGGTCTTCACCTAAAATTCCTGTAGAATCAAACATCTCCTGCTCAATGCATCAACAAATTTGTTAGCATTCCCAACAATATGTTTTATGACAAAAGTAAAATTCTTCATAAACTAAATCCATTTTGCACGCTTCTGATTCAATTTTTCGTGTCTGGTTATGAATTGTAAAGATTGGTTATCACTGTACAAGACAAATTCCTATGGGATGAGGTAATGTCTCCACTTCTTCAGGGCTTAAATTATGGCATAAAATTCCTTATCATATGTGGAGTATTTTATCTTACTCTTAGTCATCTTCTCACTGAAATAGGAAACCACTCTATTATCCTAGCTCAAAACTACTATGATTGCAACTCCACTTGCATCGCATCTCACCTAAAATGTCTTTTCAAAATTTGGTAAAACCAGAATTGGTCGCTCTGTTATATTCTCCTTCGGTATATTGAAGCTCCTCTCTGCCTCCTATGTCCATTTAAAATACTTATGCTTCTTCTTCACTATATCCATCATTGGTGCACAAATTCCACTGAAATCTCTGATGAAATTCCTATAAAAACTTGCTAATCCATGGAATCTTCTTACCTCAAACATGCTTCTCGGTGAGGACCATTCTTTGATTGTTTTCACCTTTTTTGGATCCATCTTCAGCTCATTTGAAGAGATCACAAAACCAAATTAAATGAGTTTTGTCTTCATAAAAGAGGACTTCTTTAGATTTATCAACAGCTTCTCCTGTTGTAGTCTCCTCATCAATAATGTCAGGTGCCTCAAATTCTCCTCTTTAGTCCTACTAAAGATCAGTATATCATCCAGATACACAACCACAAACTTTCAAATGAAATCTTTTAGTATTTCATTCATCAACGTCATAAAAGTACTCGGGGCATTGGTTAAGCCAAATGGCATAACAAGCCATTCATACAAACCTTCATTTTTCTTAAAGGCTATCTTCCACTCATCACCTTCTCTCATTCTTATTTGGGGATATCCACTTTTCAAATCTATCTTAGAAAAGAAGTTTGATCCACTTAGACAGTCCATTAAATCACTCATTCTTGGCAAAGGAAATCTATACCTAATGGTGATCTTGTTAATGGCTCTTGAGTTTGTACACATTCTCCATCCTCCATTTTTCTTTGGACTCAACATAGTTGGCACTGCGCATGGACTCAAGCTCTCTCTGCCCAACCCTTTGTCTAACAATTCCTGGAATTGGTTCTTTACCTCCTCATTCTCTCGAGGTGTCAGTCTGTATGTTGCCTTATTTGGCAGACTTGCTCCTGGTATCAAGTCAATATGATGGTTGATACTTTTGATGCGTGGCAATGAGTTTGGCAGCTCATCCACCACTATGTCAATGAAATTTTCCAGCAATTTCTGAACTTCTTCAGGAAAATCATCCATCGAAGTACTTGTAAGGATAACTCTGGGTTTCCTTGTGACAAGGAACTGCATCTCCTGTTCTTCCTTGACTTCTTTCAGGAGTTCCTTCCCACTCATGAGAAGTATGCTTGTGTTGGCTTCCTCTTTCACGTTCTTCTCCTCTATTGGCAGCAACATGTGTGTCCTACCATTGTTCTCCAAGTTGTATGTATTCTTCCTCCCATCATGAATGACATTCATGTCAAACTTCCATGGTCTTCCCAACAAAATATGGCATACATCCATGGCAATTACATCCCATATAATTTCATCTCTATATCCTCCTATTTTAACTTCAACCAAGCATTGGTTAGTAATCATTACCTGGTGTCCTTTATGCAACCATGAGACTTTGTATGGCTTCGGATGTGCAGTTGTATCCAACTCCAATTTATCCACCATATCTGTGGATACTAAGTTGTCAGTACTCCCACTATCAATTATCACCTTGCAGACTCTGTCCTTAGTCTTGCAAGTTGTCCTGAAGAGACTGTTTCTCTGCACTGGCTTCTCAACTTCTGCCTCTGGTTTTAAGATAAATTTTCTCAACATCAGAGATGTTCCATCCTATGCTCCTTCTGCTTCAACATTTATTCTTTGTGCTTCTGAAATGTGAGCTTCACCTTCTCCTTCTTTCTTTCTCTCGGGACATTCCCAAGACCTATGTCATGTCTTTCCATAGGTTTGACATCTCACTTCTCCTCCTCTGCCTCTTCCTCTTCCTCTTCCTATGGAAGAACTTCTTCCACCATCTTGTCTTCCTCGAGAACTTCCTCCTCTTTCTGAGTGACTATGTGGTTACTCAGCCTCACCTTTGGATTTTTTTTCCTTGTCTTGGGAAACTCCCTTGCCTTTGTTCGAAATTGGGCTTCTACCTATGCCTTGCTAATTTTGTTTTCTGGCCAACTTCTCCTCCACCTTCAGTGCAAACTGATAAGCATCCTCCACTTTCCTTATTAACATCGTGTTGATCTCATCCTAGATTTCATATCTCGGGCCATTTATATGCCTGACAAATTTTTCTTCATCCTTCTCTCTTTTTCCAATTCTGATGTTCAGATTGTAGAAATCCTCTGTGTATTCTTTAATTGTCATACCCTTTTGTCTCAGGTTCTACAATTTTCTGAACAGATTGATCTGGTAATCTTTGGGCATGATTTTTTCCTTCAGCTTGGCTACCATTCTGTCCCAATTATTTATCTTTTGTTTTCCCTTGCTTCTCCTCTCAGCTTAAATTTCATCCCACCATAGTGTTGCATGTCCTTTGAGTCTAGTGACAACATGTCTCACCCTCTTCTTCTCATCGATGTCTCCATAGTCGAAATATTTATCCATGGATCGTACCCAATCCAGCAGCTCTTCAGCATCCAAATTGACTTCATACATTAGGACCTTTATCTTGGCTCTAGCTCCCAATATGACAACTGCTCTTAGAAAGCGTTCTTCAGCAAAATTATCTCCTACAGCTTCTTCGACATCTACTTCTTCACTCTCTGCATCGTTGATGTCTCCAGCATTAGGTGCTCTTCTTTGCGCTGCCTCCATCGCCTCCAATATTGCATGAAGCTCTAACATCTCCCTTTCTACAACCCGATTGTCTAAAGGTTGTTCCACTCGTCTCCTCGATGGCATTGTGTCAACTGTCTCTCACACACAAAGTATAGCTTTGAGTTATTTCTTCTCCTTTATCTCCTTCGCCTGAAATCTATATATGAAAACCTTCTCTGATACCACTTGATGTAGTGCCCCTACCTCAACAGGGTCTGTTGACCTCCCGGTCTCTGGATCTTCTCAATCTTCGAGCTAGAACAACTCTTCGATTCTCTGCTAGGATATTCAAGAATTATCCATAGGTCCTTCTCATGAAACTCCATCGTACGAACAAGCACCAGGCGCAAGTTTCTCTCATGTGACCACAGGCTGTGACCGCACTCCTAAGAAAAGGTGCTTCGTGCTTTGGGACCTCGAGTGTTCTATTTCCAAGTCACCCAACTCTCTTGAGTCTTGATCTCCCGATTTTTTAATCCTCCCTAAGATCAAATATGACGGTCCTGCGATTTCCTCGATCGACGGCTGCGATTGTTTTACGATTTCATGACTTTGGGGGTTGGTTCACCTCTGTTATCCTGGTCTCTGATTTCCCGATATTTGCGAGCATCAGATCGACGACTCATGACTCTCTTCAATTGATGGTTGTGATCAAGTCATGATTTCACGTTTTTCGGCTTTGGGAGTCCCCTTACCTCCGTTCTCCCGATCCCCGATTCCCCGATAGCGCTAGATCGACGGTCCAAGTCTTTCCTTGGATCAACGACTGTGATTAAGTTGTGGTTTTTCATTTCACAACATTGGGAATCTCCTTACATCCGTTCTCCCGATACCCGAATTAGCGATGGTGCTAGATCGATGGTCCAGCTCTTTCCTTGGATCAATGACTGTGATCAAGTCAGGATTTCACGTTTCACAACTTTGGGAGTCTCCTTCCCTCTGTTCTCCCGATACCCGAATTAGCGATGGTGCTAGATCGACGGTCCAGATCTTTCCTTGGATCAACGACGGTGATCAATTTGGAATTTCACGTTTCTCGGATTTGACTGTTATGGAGTCCCTTCGACACTTATCTGAATTTCAAATCTGTGCAATCCTTGTAGCATATTCTTACACAATACTTGGTTCTTGCAGGTGACTGTGCACACTTTGCAGCAGTTTCTTTTCACTCCTTGCAAATGGAAAGTTCCATGTTATCTCTTCTGAGCTTCAGAATCGAGACAGATCTCGTCACGCACTCCTTGTGTTCCATGTGCGCACCTTGTACTCACTCAACAGAAGAGAAAAAATTGAAAATTATACTAACATTCACAGTTTCATCCATTCATAATGAAATTCATTCATTTATGAAAACACAATAACAGAGAATTACAAACAGTAACAATGTTATGCATTTGAGTCAAATTTCCTCTGTCATATTCATTCAAAAGTAAATGGCTACAGCTAATATCAAACCAATAACTCAAAACTCGGAAAATTACTACTAACTCACAACAGCCTTATTTGGGCGTACAAAACCTCTATTTATCTCAGAGGGTTCTTAGGGTTCCCCCCGACTACTTGTCTACTCGGAAAAACGAAAACAAATCTAACTTCTACCTAAGTTCAGTCACATGCCTACGCATTTTTTGAGGTCATTTTAGATAACTGAATGTGTAGACAACTTCTTCTCAAGCTATACCATGGTTTTAATTTAGGAACCCTTTTAGGAGATTAACGTTCAGGCACCATTTATTTCTGAAATGAATCTAAGTCATCAATCAATTTTGCAATCCGCGATCTGGGTGACCCTACTACTTTAGCACCCCTGCTAAAGTTTTATCATTTTGCCAAATTTTGGAATTCTTCTAACCATACTTAGACATGGCACCAATTCAGGACATTGTGAGTTTATGAATGTGAAAGTCTCACGGATTGACCTTCTCCCAGAGTCATTAACTCGTGCCTACTATTAATTAAACCGAGATTACTTTAACCATCATTATTAAGGACTTAAGGACTTCGTCTCTTCGGCACTTCCGGAGTTTCCTAATGCATAATTTGTATAACTCCAGAAGTAGTACGGGCTCGGAGTAGTATGGACACGTGCAATAAATGAATACTGGCCACCGTGCATGTGGGACTCTGAAAGAAAACTAACTAGATTAATTTAATCAAACACAAACAATAACCAAAGCTCGTCGGTGTTAAGTGTCCACCATGCTGCAAACCCTGACATATGGTTAACCATGTCTCATCCACGCAAATAATAACTATCTGTGGAAGAGATAAGGTCCTCAAATCTGCCCACGTCTACAAGCCATTTTTCACCTTCCTAAGCTCTTCGTTACCTTACGCACTGTCATATGTCTTTACACCTTTGTCATTGGGATCTGATCCTAATCTAGAATTATTTTTCTACCCTTTACCCCTACATTTTATCCCTTTGGGAAATATAGGCAATGAACAAAATGGCTTGCAATGGCTGCACAAGAGGGTGATTTAGTACCATACCTGAGTTGATAGAGCAATTTGCAATGTCTGCACAAGAGGGTAAACCAATACCATCCCAGCGTCGATTATGTGAAGATGTAAGGTATGATCTATGCAATAAAAATTATTGTCAGTTGTTTTAAGAGGTTTTGAATAGTATTGTATTGGTTAAAACCTGTGGACCCTCAGCCTAATCTGCCAGTATCCCTTGATTTTCCTGAACCTATTGATAATCCCCTTAATCCTGTGATTACACATCTTGTTTGTCACAAGTCTACTGATCAACATCCCATAATTTACAAAGAAACCAGTGTTCAAACTCCAGTTCCCACTAAGAATTTAACTTGCCAACAAAGGAGATCAAGAAGAAGTATGACTTTTGCCACTAAACTGCATTTTGATTTTTTTTCATGCATTTTTTGTTTTAGTATTTTTCACGTTCCTCCATTGTTTGGATATAGTTGTTGAACTATCTCTGAGTTCACTCAAATAATGAATCCAATAAGATTTACATGGATTTGTCTATTATTTTTATGTCTTGTTCTAATATGAACCACTGTAACGGATAATCCTCATTGGCTCTGTGAATGTACTAGAATGCATAAAACAAATTATTGAAGCTATCAACTTTTATCTCCCTCTAATTTCTCTTGTTTATCCCATTGTAGCATAGCAAGAATCATCAGAAGGACCTGACAGGATCCAATATATGGGTATTGATCTCTTTTAGCCATTTTAAGCGTTTTTATCCACATGTACAGGAAAATATCTTAGACTATGGTCCTGTAATAGTTCAAGAAGTGACTCTACATCTATATGTTATTCTGAATGTTTTGATATGTGAATTGATCAAATGTGAAAAGTGCTTAGTCTTTTCCACATCAGTTTCTCTTGTATAATTGAATTATGTATACAATATGGATAATCTATGCCAATGGTATAGAGAAGTTTTCATGTTCCAAATATGATAAGAAAACTTAGTTATGAAATTGCAAAATACCATCCCAACAATTTTCTTTGTGTCAAGCCCAATGGCCAAAAGAAATTTGACGGTTTAACAATCTTTTTTCCATCTTCTCAGCAACTATTGAAAGTCTTAACCCTTATAAGAGTTCTAATTGGAGTAGTAATCATCTGAGATTGATTGTGTCTTCTCCTGGTTTTCCAGTTCATTTTATCATGTGGGAGGATACTCTAAAATCAGAATTAATGTTTTCACTCAGGTCGTTTTGTGTTTTATCTTCATCCTCCACCCAGGATTTGCATTTCAGGTCCTGGAACTTTTTCTTTATAACTTACTAAAATATGTCATTGATAAAGATGGATAATTCCTGACAATGTTGTAGAATTTTCTTGCAACTTAGCCCTTCTATACCTAGTTGCAGTTTTCTTCTACAAGAACATTTTGCAAAGGTAACAAGCTTTCTTTTTCAACAATTTTCAGGGATAGTAATACATTCATGTTTCTTTGATCTCAGTAATCACATTTAAGGATGTTCTGTAAGAGCATTTTCACTCGGTTGTTATTTTTAGATTTTTTTATATTTATTTTGATTTTCAACACCTCTTAGTATTGAACATTCCTACTTGCAAACTGTAAATAGTAAGGAGTAAACAATGAATAGGAATGAAACTATGGTATTGAAATTTACTCGTGAATGGTGAACGACAGAATCGCGGGTCTGATTGCGGGTGTGAAATTTCAACCCTGCAAAGTGCAACAACAGGTCCAACTGCGGGTGCAGGACCTCAACCTTGCAAAGTTGAAGCAAACAAGGGTGCATGCTTTCAACCCTGCAAAGTGCAAGAACAGGTTGAACTGCGGGTGCAAGACTTCAAACTTCCAAAGTTGAAGCAAACAAGAGCAAGCAACAAACAACAAACCAATGAGAAAGCACCAAGAGGTCCAATTGCAGCTACATGACCTCAACTTTGCAAAGTTGAAGCAAACAACAATAAGCAGCATCCAACGAACCAGTGAGCAAGCAACAACTAGTGAACCAATGAAGAATCTATGTATCTACAATGATGACTAGATTGCATTCCAAATACATAAGAAATATGAAACATATGATGTAGAAGAAACTCCATCATTATAGTCGACTATGCGAGTGCCGATGGACAAAAATATTGCCCAAATTCACTGCATACAAAATTGTATGCAAAAATTGGAGAAAAATGTATTGTGACAAGCCTGCTAACTAAACATTTAAGGTTGCTAGGCCTGTTAAGTAAACATTTAAGACTGTCAGGCATGTTTAAGGGTCTCGGGCTATGTAAACATTTAAAAAAGAATGCATTGTGTCAGGCCTATTTAAGTACTTAAAAACGAGTGCCCATGCTCAAAACTTTGGATATGTAAACATTTAAATAAAAATAATAAAAATTAAAAAAGAGTGTCGATGCTCAAAACTTTGGATATGTAAACATTTAAAACATTGGGAATAGCAAAGTTGGAAATAAGACTTCGATTCTATTCTCCAATGAGATGATGACAAATAAGTTTTTTTTATTATATAAAAAATAATGTTTTTAGTTCTCTAGTTTGAACAATAGAGATCGTGCAAAAAATTATAGTCAAAGGATAAATTAATATGAATTCAACGAATTATCGATAGCTATAGTCCCTCTAGACCTTCAACAGGGACTAATAAAAACATATATGACTTAAAAGAAATTATAAAAATTGAACTTTTAAAATTCAAAATACTTATAATAACATATATGTGACTTAAAATCAATTACAAGAATTGAAATTTTAAAATTCAAAATATACTTATAGTAATTACATATTTATCAATTAGAAAGTTTAAAAACTAAACTTATAACATCGATTAAGTTATATTAAGTTTGAATTTAAAATCTTATAATTAATTTTAATTTAAAATATTAAATTTCACATATTGTCACTAGGTTGGAATCATATGATAAAGAATTTAAATCTTATTCTTAATTTTAATTTTAAATATTAAATTTCATATATTTTCACTTTAGCTTTTACACTAGGTTGGGATCATATTGTAAGAAGATTATAATATACAAGATAATGAAAGAATACAAATCGAAATGATATTAAGTTTGAATTTAAAATCTTATCATTAATTTTAATTTTAAATATTAAATTTTGCATATTTTCATTTTAGCTTTTACACTTGGTTGGAATCATATTGTAAGAAGATTATAATATGCAAGATAATGAAAGAATACAAATAAGATAGAATGTTTGTAATAAAATATCAATTGATTAAAATTAGATATTAATTAATTACTTAGTTATTTTGATATAGAAATTAATTTATAAAAATAAAAATAATTAGCTTGATAAACACTTCGTGAACTTTCGTAAATAGAGTGGATAATAAACACTAATATCTCTTAGTATTCGTGCCAAAATTACCATCACTTTCCCTTTCCCTTTCCCTTTCGATAGACGCATGTGGATAATATGAAGGTTTTGATTGGACAGAGTGCATGAAAATGTCGATGAAAAAGCAAATGAAATGCAGCAGAACAATGGCAGTGTTGATATTGTTGTTGTTGGGATGTCTCTTCATGATGTTGAATGCTCCTAAACAAGGTAGGTTAATCTACAAACAAGCTCTCATCTTCATGTCAGTTTGAGTTTGTATCTTGACATTGCATCTACAACTTAAAATTTATGTTTTAATTGTATTATTGAGTAAAAACAAAAAATATTAAAAAAATACAGTTTGAGTTTATATCTTGACATTGCATCTACTACTTAAAATTTATGTTTTAATTGTATTATTGAGTAAAAAAAAAAAAACATTAAAAAAAATAGAAACAAATAAATAACATTCCAGAGTAAAAACTCAAATATCATATTGTCTTCCATTTATTTTTCTACAAGGATGGTAGAAAGCTTTCCATTTCTACTCATATATCACATTTTAATATTATTAACAATTTCTCATTCCACACATCTATCACACCTTCAATTAATATTATTAACAAATTGGTATATTTATTCTATTTATTGTTATTGCCAAATAGTTTTTTTTTTTACAATAACGACTAATTTGTATTAAGGGTCGGTAAACCAGTTGTCGGGTGCTTTACAACTTAAGAAATCCACTAAGACTAATATCTAAATTTCAGGGTTCGGCTTTCCTAGATGAGCCAAAGTCCAAGTTATAGGAGCTTGGGACGTTAAATGCTTTTTTTCTCCTCGTCTTTCTTCACCTGTGCAGTCTTCTTTTTGGCCCATTCTTCGAACAGGTTATCTATTTTGGCTTTAAGCCTGCTTAGGCGATTCCCGAAATATCCATGCACATTGGCAACATCCTTGAATTAGGAATTTGAGTCGGATGATAGTTCCTCACGCAAGTTTTTGAGATCCTAGACAAGAAGTTCACATCTTTGTTCTTTGGCGATGTCCTTGTTCAATAGGATCCTTGCTTTATCCCTAACCACGGCCTTCAGCCTGATGAGCTCCATTTGCATTTCTCCCATCCTTTCTTCCAGTGTTGGCCTATGCTTAGAGTTGGAGGCCATTGAAGTCGAATGAGAGTTCTATGAATTCTTAGCGCTCGATATGCTTCCTAAGCTTGGCCTTGAATGAACACTCCTACCTCTCTTGATGTCTCGGCTGAAGAAATAGTCGATGCGTGCGCAGTCTTCACATGATTCTTGGCCCCTCAGTAAGGACCTCCATCCTTCTTTCCTGGTTTTGACCGGAAGGGGTACTGACAAACGCTAGGTGTTGGATCTTGCATGAGAATCGACCTTGGATTCGGGTATCTACCTGTAGAGGAATGAGTGATTGTTCTGACAAACAGTATCCAATGGTTCATCTGAGGGTATCGTTTGTCCCTTTGGGAATCTCTACTTCTAGAGGATGAGTGCACGCGTTTCAACGTTGTTCACTATTAGTGTGGCCTTGCTCATGGTCACTCCTTTATTTGCTTCGGAGTCTACCTGAGTGTTTATCCCCCGTAAGATGTGATAGAAGTTGACCTCCTTGAAATTATGCAGAAGAAGGGTTAGTTTCCTGAGAATTTGTCCTAGTCTGAGATTGTTTGGCCTCCTTCACGTCTTCAGAGCCTGTATGATTACCCTGGAGTCTCCAAAGACCATCAAGTTCTGAATCTTTTTGGCGACAGCTAGCCTAAGACCCTGCCAGAGGGCGAGCGCCTCCGCCATGTTGTTGGAATCAAGTCCCAGCCCCAAGAGTAGGATACCTCCAACATGCCCAAGGGGCCTAGGAGGATCCCGCCCCCACCAGATGCCCCTGGGTTTCCTTTCGAAGCTCCGTCAAAAAACAAACTGTGCTTTTCTAGAGCGGACCTCCACTTAATGAAGTCTTGTTCTTCCAACTTAACTTCCCAGCTTGCTCGCGGGACTGACTTGGTGGCTAATCGGTGTTGATGGTATGGGACAATCTCTTTTAGCCATTGATCTTCATCAGATTCCAATTTTTTTCATTCCAGAGCTTGGTCTGCACGTCTAGTGCCTCGCTTAGAAGTGCCTTTGTCTTCATTGCCAATTGGATTGGGTTGCAGATTTTCTCGTTGAAAAGCCTATTGTTTCTTTCCAACCAGATTTTCCACATTACAAATTTCGAAAGACACATCCAACTTGTTTTGAGGAGATCATTTTTTCTCATGGATAACAGGGAGCGATTCACCCATCTTCTTAGGAGATCCAATGTCTTAGAGGGAAGAGTAAATTTGCTTGGACCAAGCTTTACAACAGTCTCCCAGGCCTCTTTTGCATAGGGGCAAGTGAGTAGCAAATGGTCAATTGTTTCTTCTTTAGTCATGCAAAGAAGGCATCTTGAGGGGCCTTGCCAACCTCTTCTTCTTAAATTTTCACTTGTCAAAATGATTTTATGTGCCATCGTCCAAGTGAACATGTCAATTTTGGGGATCGACTCGTGGGACCAGATTGTCTTCCACGACGTTGGATCTAGGGGAACGTATGGAATTTCCTGAAGAACCTTGTATCTTGCGATTGCATAGTAATTTCGATGGTTGTGCCCCAGCCTCTTTTGTCCTTAGCTGAGGATTTTAGGGGTGCTTTCCCTTGCAGCTTCTCAAGAAAAATTTTGTCTTCGTTTTCAAGTCTTTCTGGATAGTTCCCCAGGTCCCATTCTTTCCAACCTCCTGCCTCGTTCAATTCCCATCTAGATATGTCCCATAGTGAGAGTTGGTTATTGGAGTGGAGCCAGGATTTTATATTGGTCAAGCCTTCCTGGTGGTCAATCGGTGGTTCCCCTAAAATTGAGTCCTCCCAGACCCTTATGCATTTCCTGTTACCAAGGATCCAATTCAGATTGGACTTGAAGTGATCTAAGGCCCTGAGACATAGTGTGAGAATTGGTGAGCCTCTGAGAACTTTCGGCGGGTGTTCCAGGCATCTAATACGCTTCCCCAGAAAGTGTTTTTTCCACAGGGATTTCTTTCTCCAGGAGGATTTGTCGGAGATTAAGTTCCACAAAATTTTGGCCCCCAAGGATAGATTTTGAGTAGCTACGTCTTTGATTTGAAGCTCGCCTTCTAGAATCAGCTTCTTGACTTTTTCCTAGCTTACTAGGTGGAGCTTCCTCTCAGTTTTCTTTCCGCCTTCCCACATAAATATTCTCAGCAGGGTATCTATTTTGTTGATGGTGGTTTTTGGCGCAAGAAGGATTGAGTTTTGGTAGATTGGGAGACTTGTTAGGACGGATTTCAGCAGGACCACCTTCTCTGCGAGGTTTAACCATGTTACTCCCCATGCTTGAATGCAGAGCTTTAGTTTGTCCAGGAGGGGAAGCCAATGAAAAATCTTAGGGATTTCTTTGAAAATTGGAATTCCCAGGTATTTCAATGAATCCTAGGTAACTGATCCTTCCATTTCTAAAGCTCTGGTGATTTCCAACATCTCTCTTGGTGAGCAATTCTAGTCGTAGACTTTTCTCTTTTGATCGTTGGTTTTCCTACATGAGACTTCTTTGTATCGATCAAGCTCCTGGTTGAAGTTTCTAGATGAGAGAACATTGGATCCTCCAAGGAGAAGGGTGTCAACTTCAAACGACGCTTGATTGACGTCTTTGACGTTTTTCACCATTCTGGGTCCTGAGAGGGAACATATCTGCTGACAGTAATCTAGATGGAAGCTTAGAACTGAAGCTTGGATGGCGTACAGAAGAGGAGACAATGGAAACCCTTGTCCCAGTCCCCTGGAGGCTTGGAAGTACTTTTTTGATCAACCATTCACCAATGGGGAGATCCACGGAGTGGCTATACAAGCTTTGACCCAGTTTATAAACTTTTGGGCAAATCCCATTTTTCCCATTACTTTGTAGAGGAAATCATGTCTAACTCTATCAAAAGCATTGGCTAAGTTTAGATTAATAATCATACCTTTCTCTTTACACTGACAGCTAGAATGAATTGCTTCTTGGACCAGCACTATGTTGTCCAGAATTTGGCACCCTTTGATGAAGCCGCCTTGGTTTTCCGGGATGATGCCTGGTAGGATTTCTTTGAGCCTGTTAGCGATGATTTTGGTGACTAATTTGTAGCTCATGTTGCAAAGGTAGATTGGATGGAATCTACTAAAGTTTCTCGCCTCTTTTTCTTTCAGTATCAAGACTAAGAATGTTGAGTTTGTGCTTCCCCCGATTTTGAGACATTTTTGGGATTTCCGGACCATTCTTAGCAGATCTTCCTTGATGACTGGCCAACAGACTTTATAGAACTGTGTTGTAAAGCCATCAGGCCCAGGGGCCTTATCAGCTTCCATGTAATCCAGTGATTTCTTGAGCTCTTGAAGTTGTATTAGGGCCATTAGGCTCAAATTGTCCTCATTTTGCACTAGCTAGGGGATTAGCGTCAAGGGATAGGAGTTGGGATCTACGGGGGCCTCACAAGGGGCCGAGTAGAGATCTTTGAAGAAATCATGTGCAACTTTCTTTATGCCTTCGAATTTTTTTATATCTTGTCCCTGAGATTGGATTTCGTTGACCGTTTTAAACTGTTTTTGAGCTTCATCATGTTTTTGGAAATAGCTCGTGTTCTTGTCTCCGGCTTTGAGCCAGAGACTTTTGCATTTCTAGTGCTAGTATTCTTCCTCATCTCTACATGCACGATGAAGCCCTTTTTGGAGATCGGCTTCTTGATTTAGCAGCTCTTGGGTTAATACTGTCTCTTCCAGGCTTAGTTGGTGGCTCTCAAGAGCTTCCTCGACGCATTTTCTCTTGGAAGTTGGAGACATGGTGGTTCTAGCCCAACTTTTTAAGGATTTCTTGAGAATTCACAACTTTTCTTCCCATACATAGAACGGGAAGCCTTGGACATGCTCACTCCATGCGTTGGATACTATATTTTGAAACCCTTCTTGATGGATCCAAATCGGGATAAATCGGAAGGGGATGGGGCCAAGGTTAGTTTCTGAGAAGAGATCCAAGAGGATAGGGTTGTGATCTGAAGTCTAGTTGGGTAGAATTTCGGAGGAAGCCGCTAACCCGAGGGTCAGGAAGGAGTATTGGACTAGGAATTTGTCCAAATGTGCTGCAATGTGCCCCGGACCCAATCTTTTATTTGTCCGGGTGTACTTCCCTTTGGCTGGCTTGATATATTCCAAGTCCCAAACCATGATGAGGTCTTCCACCCACTCTCTAGCTGGATCTCTGACCGAGGTGCCCCCTTTTTTCTCTGAAGAAGAAAGTGTAATATTGAGTTCCCTTGCTATTATTATATTCTCAAGATTGTGCAGGTTCAAAAAAAAATTTAAGGAGTCCCAGCAGACTCTTTTCTCTGAAACTAGCACTGGAACATAAATATTTAAGAGGCTAATGAGATGACCTGAATCTTTGTGGATGAGTTTTTTGAAGATCCAGTGGGTTCTTTCTTCTTCTTCTATTAGGTAGAGATTTGAGCTATCCCAAAAGGTGTTGATTCTCCCTAAGGCACCTCTAGCACTTACTGCTTTCCCTTTGCCTTTTTTCTAAAAGGTTTTGCTTGCTTGGAGGAGATCAGATTCCTCCAGTTTCGTCTCCTGGATTAGAAGGATCTCAAGCATCATCATGTGAATGATATATTTCAAGGCTTCTTCTTTTAGTTTGTTGCCTAACCCTCTACAGTTCCAGGAGACGTGTTTCATTATTTACTTTCTTGAGAAGTGGTGGCTCCCTTTGGAGCCCGACCCTACTTTCTAGTGTTGCAGGTGTTAACCATTCCCTTGAGAGTTTTTTGGGACCCTTGCAGGACATCTAGATAGGTTTTTTCTTCTCTTTCTTTTTTCTTAGATTTCCTTCCTCTTGTGGTTTTTTTCAGTGTGATTTGGGAGTTTCTTGTTTCTGATTCTTCTCCATCTGATTCATCTTTGGATTTTGAGGCTAGACTGATGTGTTCTTATTCCATCTCCTTTTCCTTGGGGGATCCTTTAGGGGCTTCTGGATCGGCGGTTACTTCCCCTTTTCCTTTCTCCTTTGGATCTTGCTCCTGTTCTTCTAGTGCCTTGAAGATGTTGCATGAGAGAGAGGCTTCTTTCTAAGTTTTCTGAGATTCATGGGTGGTTTGAGGGATTGTAGTAGGGCCTATATTTTTCTTCTCTTTCAGTTTCAGGATTTCTCTTCTTTTTTTGGCCTGTTGTCATCCTTCTCCATCCTCTTTGTCTGTCGGATGGGCCTTTGGGAAATTCCTTTTGAAATGGCCATATTCATGGCAACTTCTGCATTTGAACGATAATTGTTTGTAATCCATCTTTTGAAAATGATTTCATGCACCCACCTTGAGCTTGACAGCTTCTGGTATTTCAGCTTCTAGGTCCACTTCCACGCAAATCCTTACGCAAGAGTAATGGGCTTTGGTGTCCGCTTTGTCTATGAACCATCCTAGTCCATTTCCGATTTTTTGCAGAGATTGGTAGTTCAAGCAATGGACTGGTAAGTTTGGAAACCAGACCCAGACCGGAACCTCCTTTGGGACATCGAACGAAGGGTTGAAATCGGGCGTCCATATGTTAAGGTACAGACCTTGCGTCCCCATGAAATATGGCCCGCTCCTAAATATGAGATCGTGATCCTCTTTAGAGATGAATTCAAAGATGAAGAAACCTCTTCCAACCAGGTAACACGTTACGCTGCTCTGAATAAGTGACCTCCAATTTCTATGGATCCAGTCATCGGTGGTTCTTGCTAAGGGCCAGAGCCCCATAAATTGTCTAACCAAGTTGCATTCTGCCAGAGCTCCATAAATTGTCTAACCAAGTTGCGTTCTGCCAGAGCTAGTGAAATTTTGATGGGCTGATCTTCCAAGAGAGTTATTTCAGGGATTGAATCAAGTTTTTTTTATGAATTTCAGGATCAAAGGCGGGGCTATTGTCTTCCCCTGCAGGGATATTAGCCTCCGAAAGGCCTCCTTTGCTATAAGATATGGGGGGAGAGTTGGCTCCCTTCCCCCTGGTGCACCCATGGTGAACCTGTTTCACTCGCTTTTTCCAAACCCTAGCGCTCACTCGCTTGGGATCGGTGTTTTTTCCTCTAAATTAGTCGTTATTGCCAGATTTTCAACACAACACTACCCATATTTTTTTGGAAAGCGCTTCATCACTAGGTTCTCCAAGCATGACATATGGATATTGTGATCCTTAATTGGGGCCACACCAACCTGCTTTGTTTCTTGGGCTAATAAAGGATGGTAATGCCATGCATGCTTTCTCATTTATGTCTCTCTCCGTTTAATTTCAATTGAGAAACATTTGCATCAATAAAGTACTTTGTTTATTTTCTACATTAATTAAGGTCTAAGACAATGTTTATATTATGTCCAACAAGTTTTTCTTACTAGTAGGGTTAGGGTTATTAGGGTTATTTGAGAAGGACCAAGATGAATAATTTCAGGGGTTATAAGGAATTTTTGCTAAAGGAGTTAAGTGTTATAGGGCGAATGCGTTGTGAGTTAAGGGCCATGTTTTCAGGATTATATAATTTAGTTGATAGGGGTTATATGAGTTAGGTATTAAATGTAATGGTTTATAATCGTTAGACATTAATGTTTTGTGGGGGTAGGTGCTCGAGGCTATATAATGTAGGTGTTATGGTTTGTAAGGGTTACAAATTAGTGTTTAGTTGGTAGGTATCAATGGTTATATTGATCAAGGGTTATAGTTTTATATGGGTTCTTATGGTAAATGAGGTTGTAAATAGGGTAATAAGTGTTATGGGATATAAATTTTAAAAGTTGGGGGTCTATATATGTTATAAGGATTAAGGGTTCTAGGTGTTAGTAGTCATAGGGGTTAAATATTATAGGGATCATTATATGGGTTATGAAAAATAGGTGTAAGGGGTTAAATGGTATAAATTATTAGTATTATTGGTTAAGAGTTAGGATTTGTAGGAATTAGGGGTTAACGGTTAGGGGCAATAAAAATCGAGGGTTACATCAATTAGGAATTGTAAGGGTTAATATTTTGTGGATACTTGTGTTAAGGGTTAACAGTCAAGTGTTAGTAGTTATATAAATTAAGTGTTAGTGGTTATATGGGTTAAGTGCTAGTTATTATAGATAATATGGGTTAGGAATTGAATTTTATCGAGGTTATTTGTTCAAGGTTACAAGGGGCCAAAAGAAAAATTCCACAAATGTCAATTTATTGTCGTGTAATCATTGTCGGGTATATTGATAACCATTAAATTATTATTATGGAAACTTAAAGTTGATTAAGGGACTTATTTAATGTCTCTTAACCAACATTATTCTTATAATTTCGAACAAGCAATGTTTATCGAGAGCAAAAAAAAAAAAAGACAAATTTCACCCTTTTTTTTTCATTGTCGAATTTTTTTTTTCGATACACGTCAAATTTCAATTGCAAATGTGATAGTGAGCCTGATAATAAAATTTTGAAATAAAGCCAAGAAAATGGCTTGACTGCATCTAACTTGCATCTTAATTATGTCTCTCACATGTCCTTTTCCTTGTTCTCAAATATATGTTATGTCCTTTTCATGCATTTGTTTTCAAGTGTACGTTGCATCCTTTTAGCTTATTTCTAGTATTTCCTAACATATAACCCCTATACCCTAAATTATAATCCATAACCCTTGTCCCCTAACGTATAAACCTAACATCTAATCCCATATAATTCAACTAGGAAATTTTGCAGTTGGAGAAACTTACTTACATGATTCCACTCAATAAAGGTCATACTCAATTATATTATTGAGATAATTGATATTAGATATCCCCTCAATAATGGTCCCCTTAATGTATACTAGGCTTTAGGCATACATAACGTCTCTCCTATTGACTCGTTGTGCTAAGGATTCAACAAGGAATATGTAAAATCACTTGCCACTACCACTCTTAACATCACCGTCAAATAAAAAATGGTTTCATCCATTTTCTTTGTCCTTAACCAAGATTGAAGCAACAAAATTATGTTTGTTCAACCCTAGATACTCTCTATGTTGGCTATCCACTACACCTTCATAGGAGAATTATCCTTCCTACATGAATAAAACACATACTCTGTTAAGAATGATCCTTACCTATTTATACATGTTTATGAGGTTAATCCTAAAGTTGATCCCTTATATCTTATTGTTCTCTATCTACATATTCATATTGACACATCCATATTAGGTTCCCTCCACCCTAACACAC
>JZKD02S1673016.1:373048-386302 GCA_000966675.3 Picea glauca | reverse complement strand
CGAGGCACTGAAGCTGCGGAATGAGTTCTTAGAGCATCACAGGGACGACTCTATCCCCCATGGAGCCTAATGTTAGCGATATTTCTTGTCCTAGGCACAAGAGTATTCAGGTCTGTAGGATACACGGGAATCGCCCAACGCAGTAGCAGAAGGACCTCTTTTCTGGTTACGAGTCAAGCGAGCGGGCAAAGTTTCATTGTCGGCAGCCGAGATTCATCCACAAAGCAGACCAACGGTCATCGAGATTTCGAGACTAAATCTGGCTTGTCCAATCCAGTGGTGTAGAATCCAGTCATATTGGCATATCGGCTTTCGGGAGTTCGAGGGGAAAAGTCCCTCGTCATTTCACATCCCGAAACCCCGAACCCCGAAATGCCGATAAGCGCTCTTCTAAGTCGGACCCACGGTTATGGCACCTGGTCATAAAGGAACGAGCCTGGAGGAGGGCACTTACGTTTATCATTTGGCCACCCGGGCCCACCATATTGCTGAATCAATCTTGAACTGTCAGATCAGTGGGGGGACGCGTGGTGAACGTTAGGTTCTCCTGGCATTTTGCCCTTCGCAATTTCGGGGAAGGAAGACCTACTCCTCTCTTATTCGTGACTTCTAGGTGCCATCGGAATCGACCTCAATCCTGGTCTACGCCTGGAGTAAATGACAGCCAGAAGGGGCGGTTGAAACCTCCCATTGTTCATTAAGTATGAGATATGGAGGGTCTGGCGAGCAGTCTGCTCGAAAGGGTCCTGCGTACCCTCTTTTCCAAAGAGGCCAGGTCGAGTTCTCAGCCGAAGGAGGTTTGCACACGCTAGCTCAGCCTTTAATGGCTCAGCTACTCCCCTTGCAGGAGCTGCGCGCAGTCAAGGTCACGTCTGACAAAGAAAATCCATCCGAAATTTGACTGAAGGGACACAGAACCTTGGGCGACGAGCACGCCTCTGTTAGGCGATTTTTTTTTTTCTCTGAGTTTATAAACTTAGTCTCTGCATTTTTGTAAATCATCGATGGTTGAGCAAGACTCCCAGTTGTAAAAGATTTAATGAAGAATTGTGTTCTGGTTATTTCTGGACTCTTGAGACTTCTTGCCTGATGAATGTTAGTTTCTTTCATAGCTTTGTGTATGATGTATTGGAGTAGCTCGGAATTGGAGGATCCAGTCGAGTTGTGACTGTTATAGGATGATGTATGTTGGATCACTGTAACAGTTGTGTTGTTCTAAACAGTCCCTGTGAACTTCTCAGCACTAAACGACTTGGAATTGGAGGATCCAGTCAAGTCTTCCTTTCAGTTTCTTGAAGCCCTGAACCAAGCGGATCTTGTATTCAGAGTTTTTCCTCTACGAGCTATCGAAAGGCCTGTTGCCTGAGATATTTTGTTCATTCTTCTCCCAAGTCTTCCACCTGCCCATCTTTAAATCAACTCCCTGACTGAAGTTGGGTCAAGACCTCCTTTGTTCCTTGTTATCAGATATAGTTCTTATTTTGAAGCAATACATGTTCGAGTCTCTACCCATTTGATCACCCATTTATCAAACCGTGACATAAAAACTGATGGGTGTCGGGCTCGACTTTTGCAAGCAATCCAAGAGCGACTTCCATCGCCAACAGTACCTATTCCAGATGAAGAAGAAGGGTTACCCTTGAATCTTAAGAAAGAATATCAACAACGCGAAGTAACTATGCCAAAAGAAGTTAAGGATCAGAATGAAAAAAGGCACACCGAGACGAAGCTCACTAGGAAGAAGGCTATAAATCTAAGTAAGAAGCGAGCTAAGATCAACAAGTTGCAGAAGGTTCCAGAGGAAACCGCGCAGAAGAAAAATTTGCAAAATTGGAGCTTCGTCGGGGTATCAGAACAACGACACATGGCACTTCGTCATGACGAAGCAATATAGCCATTGGGGACATTATAACCATTAGACCAACGCCCCGAATGGATAGAAAGATATTTATGGACGAAAATCTCGCCATCTGACTGTTGGGACCGCGCCATAACGGACAGAACAGAGTTAATGAAGCCTCCATACCTGTTGCAAGCTACCTGTTGCCGAGTTACCTATTTATCCCATGGGGTCATGCACCGAGAACACTTTTTCCAATTGAGAATTTGAGCCTACAGACTAAGTTGATTTTATACAATGATCATCACGCTCTTTCTCTCTATCTCATTACTGTGTCTGAGTTACCCCTCGAACCCGATATTGTTAACCTCGAGCGTGTATGTCAGACGAGTTGAGAGCCATAGAGAAAATTGTTGAAGAAGTTTTGATTGACCTCATGACTGGAAGAGTCATGTCGATGTCCACAGGTATACAAGCATCATTCACGAGAGGACTACCAGCCTCTCTGTCCACTGCTCACAGAGCCAGACCATCCCAGTCATCCGATGAAAAGAGAACCAAGCACAGGGATGATCTAGCGAATGCTAAATTGATCCCGACCGTATTACCCACCTATCTACCACCTTTGAGCAGCGCAATAAATTGAGACAGCGTGCCCATAGACTTCGACTACACTTTGGTCACTGCGTACCTTCCGAAGGGGATACACGCAGTTTGAGCAAACCAAGATAAGATTGTGGTGTTGAAGTTTAGCGACTTCAACCTCAGAGATCGCAAAGTTTACAACATGCTTGCCCCACATAAGTACCTGACTCGGACTAAGGGGAAGAATTCGAAGATAATCCCCCATTCATGGACCCATAACCTCGCGCAGTCCACCCTGCTCAATGTCATGAAGATTCCTCACTTCAGACAACACCAGGAGGTGAATGAATGTGTCAAACTATTGTTGTCCTGTTACCATGGAGGTTATTTGTGGTTAAACTGTCATATAACAGTTGATCCAACACTGATCAATCAGATCACGGGGTTAAGTATGCAAGGAACTGATCCACAATATTTTTACCCAGGAAAAGCCATGGATCGCGCTCTAGCACAATGGATCAAAGACACTTATGGCGATGTCGAGAAGGGCACGTGAGGCTACAAGGTAGCCTCTATCTAGAGTGGCACAGTGTGCCTCACCTGTCAGTTGATCACAGGGAAATTAGTATGAAAAAACTGACCTACTCAAGTCACCGGTTTTGTAGTCGACCTCGCAGGGAAGTGCGTAGAAGGACTTCAGATGAATTGGGTGAAGTACCTAGTGAACCAATTAGAACTCGAATGCAGAGAAGCCCATGATCAAGGGTACGTATTTCATTTCAGTTGGCTATTGATCCTGATCGCTTTTATTGCTTGGGAGATGCCGAAAGGTACGACCTTCCCGGACATCGAGCCTTTCGAACCATTGGCCGCGAAGTTGAGTACATTGTGGTACTCAAGCGATATGAATAAACAGTGGTAGTCCAATGTTGTTTTTCATACCTATTACAACCAGCTGAAGACAACCATCCAGTCCGAGCCTCACATCACTTCGAACACTCTACATCGGTTCAGGCCCTTGATAAAGTTCAGCGCAGACCGACATTTTATTTACATCACAGCGCGCGCTAACGAACACAAGAAACAACTCCAATCCTACTATAAGCTAATGGAGGAGGACTTGGAGGAGATCACCAAGGATTGGTGGTGGACCTCCTCATTCCAACAGACCCGGTGAAGATATCCGACATCGACAACCCAAAAACTGCGTAGGATACACTCGGACCTAGCAGGACAAAGAAAACTGAAGAGGTTCAGGATTTAGACAGTGCATCTGTGAAGATTGCTTCCATATCACCAGAGCAAGGAGGTGATGGTGAAGAGTTGAATGACAAAAAGGTCGAACAACAGTAGGGTGGTGAGGCTGATCCCCTGAAGAAGAGGAAAGGTTCACCTCCGAAACCTTCCTCCCAAAAGAAAGCGAAGGCCACCATGACCAAGATGCAGACCGTCCTCACCTCTGATGACTTCAACTTCCTCATAACAACCCTACAAGATGCTTCGTTGGAAATAGCAGAGAAACAAGAAGCAAAGCAAGAGGAGCTGTATGATCAAATCGAGACTAGACTCTGAGGGGTACAACAAGCCCTATAGTCCAGTCGCACAGTCCCCACTGCGTCGGGAGAACCAGAATTGGGAGATGAGCAAGATCAAATCCACCGCTTAGCCGATACAGTCAAAGCTTGCCTTCGACGAGCACAGGAAGAAATTGCGCAAGCCACCCAGGCTTTGACACAAGTACAAGGGGTACTAGTAGAGAAACACAGTGCTACAGAATAGGAAAAACTTGCTCTCCAAGCAAAGTTTGACGCAGAAAAAGCACAACTACAACAAGAAAAGGAACAGTTGCTCACGAAGAAAATCGAAGTAAAAGAAGTAGTCAATAGAGCACTTCACTCTATGACAGTCGTAGAAGTAAAGACCAAATAGCAAGTTCCACAACAAGTAGTGCAACTTGAAGAAGTGATCCAACAACTACAACAATGCATAGCATATTTGGAGCTACGCGCAGTACCCAAGACCCCTCAATATGTAAGAGACCAAAGGGAAGCAACTGCTAGGAGCGTAGTTGAAAGGATTAAGCCTCTTACCCTGGAATGTAAGCAGCTCACTAATCGTAGTGCCCTAACATATGAACGACTCACTGAGAGTCCATAATTAAGAGCACTAGAGTCGCAAATCTAAGAGGCTAAGTATCAAGCCGAAAAGATACAAGCGCAGCTGAAGTCCTTGTCAGCTGTGGAAAGAATGAAGCGCTCCTAAGATCAATGCACTGCACAACAACAAATCCATACTATCCAGAGCAGAGTTATGGAGATAACCCAGAAACTCCAACCTGTGCAAGATAAGGCCTATCAATTGTTTATAGAGGTAGAAGGCCAAGGAGCAAAGTTAGAGCAAGTTGTCACTACAACAGAACAACGTCTAGTGGGACCTATTAATGATGTAGTCATCCATGAGTTCACTAAAAAGGAGGTTGTAGCACAACAACAGGTCGAAGCAGCTCGAGCCAAGCTCGAGGCGTTCGAAGAAGAACTAGTCAGACCAGAGTGACTCGAGACGAGTCACAGGTGAGTGTTGGGGGCCTGTTGACCCTTGACCAAGTTATGGGAGATTCTTGGTCATGTTGACCTATTTTGGGACTTCGACAGCCTATCGAAGACAGAGCGCAAGACGAAGCATAGATCGCGGGATCTCAGCCCCTTTTTGGGTCCTTTTTGGGATTTGGGAATATGTAATGGGAATGGGATGTTGGCCCATGGGTTTACCCATGCTTAGGCCTATTTTGTATGTATAAACAAAAGGCTAGGAAATGTAAGAAGTAGTTGAATAATGCGCAAGTGTTGTGCACGTTGGCTAAGTGCTAAGAATGGGATCTATGTGTTAGCGATATTTCTTGTCTCGGGATTAGGCATACCCAGGTCTGTGATTTGCACAGAAAGCACCTGAGCATATCACAAGATAATCCCATTTTGTAGCAGTGAGTCGAGCAAGCAAGCGGGCAAAGTTTTGTCTCCAGCAGTCGAGAACCATCCTCTAAGCAAATCGATGGTCAGAATCTTGCAGGGGAGATCGACGAAATCCCGTCAGCCGTTAAATCTCGAGAAGTTGCGTCGGGGTTAGCCCCTAGTGTGCAGAGGAGGAGAGCCGGGTTTCAGTTCATCAGAGAATCGGAGTTTTCGAAGACAAGAAACTCTTACATGAATGAATCGCGATACGCGATTTCGCGACTGGATCAGAGCCATCCGTCAGCGGAGACACGTGGCGAGAGATCCCGCAGAGTCGGGGATCGGGGAACGGAAAGTCCCGTGCACATGACAACGAGAATCACAATATCCCGATACGCGATTTCCCGACGGAGCTAAGGACCGTAGTGGGGGACAGGTGTTAGAAGGTCAATCCTTGTAGGAAGACAGCGCCAAGTGGCATCGGCATATCGCGAACTCGGAGGTTCGTGAGTTAGAGCTGCAAAGATTTGCGTGCAGAGTTGCGAGATCGCAAGAAGCGATATCTTGGCAATCGCCAGATTAGCGTGTGGGACCACAAGAGCAAGTGGAATACAGGTGGCAGGCTATCACGAGTCCGAAGGATGCGTGCTTGTTAACATCGCAAATTGCGAAATCCTGATGGAGAATATGGTCGAGGGCATATGGTAGCGGTCATTTGGACCAGGGCCTAGTCGGAGGGCTAGCACGGAAGGCACATCGACAATCGGAGAATCGCGAGTCTCGAGGACTTGTGTATCGAGACATCGAAAGCGCCGAAACTCTGATGGAGGTTTAGCTCTAGTCATACAAAAGGTGGCCGGATGGACCATAATATAGTCAGGAAGGCTAACCCATACATGCGCTCATCGGAGAATCGACGATCGGGAGTTCAGAGGGTCAAGAACTCTCGACAACAGGGAACGCGAAACCCCGAAACCCGATACAGAGTCGGGAAAGGGTCACGGTGAAGTTCAGAAGACCGTGAGGAAAGAAGAAGAGACATGTGGGCTGGATCGGGTGTCCATCAGGGATTCCACTCGGGGATACAAAGAGGCCTCTTCGGTTCAACAGGAAGGAGAAAGAGGGTGGGTGAAGCCTCACGTCATCCATTTATTGCAGAACATGGAGGTCCCGGCTGAAATTTACCCAGGAGGGTCCCTTGTACCGGTTTTCTTCAGGAAAGCCACGCCGAGTCTCCAACTCACCAGAGGAACCTGCACACGCCAATTAAATATTCAAGGGGCTCAGCTACCCCCTGGTGCGAGCCATGTTGAATTAAAGAGGCGTGTGATAGGGGAGCAGAGGGCAGATTTGATTGAGGCAGACTGATAGCCCATCCTGATAGATAAGCTCCTCAATGTCAAGCATTGAATTCATGATATGATCGCGCTTTCAGCGCCTGAGTCAGTTCCAAGTATATGTAGGCATTTTTTCCATTTTTGTAGGTATCGATGGTTGAGCTGAGGTCCTGGTTGTAATGTTTTAATGAAGCACTGATAATCTGGTTATGTATAGACTTTTGAGACTTCTTGCCTCATGAATGCCAGTTTCTTTTACATCTTTGTTACACTATGTTAGAGCATCTCGGAATTGGAGGATCCAGTCGAGTTGTGGCTGTTATAGGATGATGTATGTTGGGTCACTGTAATAGTTACACCGTCTCTAATCAGTTCTTGTGATTTTCCCCAGCGCTGAGTGACTTGGAATTGGCGGATCCAGTCAAGTCCCCTTTCAGTTTCTTGAGACCCTGAACCAAGAGGATCTTGCATTCAGAGTCTTTCTTTTGCAAACTGATGTAAGCCTGTTGCCCAAAACTGTTTGTTCATCCTTCTTATCAAGTCTTCCACCTATTCACCTTTAATCAACCCACTAGCTGAAGTTAGGATACCAGACCTCCTTTGTTCTCTACATACCAGACCCAGTCCCTGAGTTAGAATGATATCTCCTCGAGTCTTTATCTCCATTTGATCAACCCTTTATAAACAAATCATGACATTAAACTGATGGGTGTCAGGCTCTGCTCCTGCAAGCAATCCAGGAGTGACTTCCGACGCTAACACTATGTGATCAAGAAGTGTAAGGCTTCGTGCATACTGTGTGAGACTTGCAGAGCCAAGTGCAAGTCATTGTAAGAGAATGTGGAGAGCTTTGTGTTGGAATGCAAGGAAGAAGGATTTAGCAAGTTATGCAGATCTTCTATCCTATGCGGAGAAATGTCTTGAGGCTCTGTGCATGTAACCCATTGGAGAAGCTAATAAAGAAGAAGAGTTGGTGGACGTAGCCCCAGGGTGGGGGTGAACCACGTAAATACTTTGTTATTCTGCTCTGTGCGATGTTTTGATGTGTTTATGTGTTATGTGCTGAGTGCTTTGATATAGATAGATAGATCTATTTATGCTTTGTGCTTATGATGAATCTAGATGCTAGATCTGACATCTGTGAACTTGCTTAGTGCTTGAATCTACTAGATCTTATCTAATTCCTTTGTTAAGTGCTTATATACATTAGATCAGGGTGAATGTTACGATGCTCTGTTTTCTCTGCGGAGTAGATGTTGGTTAGATAATGATGAACTAATGGTGCTAAGTGCTCTATTAAGTGTCATAATCACATATCTGTGTCCTAGCTAAGGTTGCAGACACCTGAGTCCTGCAACCACCCCTGCCTCTACCTCGGGTGAGACTTCATATGCTTTGCAGGTGTTGTCTAAAGGGCTGATAGTTAGGGTTTTGTTGGTGCATTGTTGTAGCGTTGAACCCTGGGTCTTCCCCTGTGCCAATCCAAACCTATGAGGCCTCTTCCTTTCCCTGAAAGTTCCTTTGGGAGAAACTATCCTTTCTGCTTCTTGCACTATTTATTTAAGCCACACTGGGTTCCTTTTGGCTAGAGGTTCTTCAAGAGTTATTTCTAACACTTCAACAAGTTCTAGGGGCTCATTACTTGGACCTTCACAAGGTTGCTCCCTCTGATCATCTGACTCTTCATTTTCAGAAGAGGGTGAAGCTAGCTGAACTGCTTTTGATTCCTATTGAAGCTCTTTGGATTTCTTAAATGCGACTTCCTCATGGAAAGTCACATCTCTCCTTACCTCTATTTGCCTCTGACCTGGTACATAAATCCTGTAAGCCTTGGAGTTCTCATTGTACCCCACAAAAACCCCTTTCTTTCCTAAGGGTTCCATCTTTGTCCTCTTTTCCTTAGGGACATGAATATACACATGACAACCAAATATCCTTAGATTCCCTACTTCAGGTTCAATCCCTAAGAAGACCTCTTTAAGAGTCATTTTCTTCAAGATAACATGTGGACACTTGTTCTGAATATACATGGCAGTGGAGGTAGCTTCTTCCCATAAAGAATTTGGTAGATCCTAGTCAAACATCATTGCTTTCGCTGCCTCACAAATTGTCCTTTTTTCCCTCTCAACAACTCCATTTTGCTGAGGGTTATATGGCACGGTCAACTGTCTCTTGATTCCTGCTAACTTGCATAAATCCTCAAACTGGAGAGATTCAAACTCTCCTCCATTTTTCTGTTTTAAGGATTCTAATGTGTTTCTCTGTCTGCTTTTCAATAAAGGCTTTATAGTCTTTGAATTTATCAAATGTGTCACTTTTAGCTTTAAGGAAATATATCCAAAATTTTCTTGAGTAATCATCAATAAAAATGACATAATACAAACAACCACTAAGTGAGGGAGATGACATGGGACCATATACATCAGAATGAACCAGATCTAAGATGCCCTGAGCTATGTTGTCACTACTAGGAAATGCTTTCTTTATATTTTTACCTAGCATGCATCCCTTACAAATTTCATTTTTACTAAGAGAAATAGAGGGCATGCCACATACCATGTTATGTAGATATGGAAGAGATTTTTAATGAAGATGTCCAAGTATTTTGTGCCACAACTTGTTGGAGCTAGTCGCATCATGAGCCAATGCCTGAACTGACTGTCCTAACATGACGTACAGTCCTCCACTGCGAGTTCCAATGGGTTTTGTTGTACTTAAGTGGCTACCTTTAGCCCATAGTAGTGCCTTCCTTTCCTTGAAGATCACCCAATATCCCTTATCCTCAAGGGTTGCAACTAATAGTAGATTCTTCTTGAGCCCTGGAATATATAATACTTCATCAACATGAAGTCTAGCCCCAGATTCTAATCTGAAGGAGATAGAGCCTACTCCCTCTATCTTGTAACATTTGTCATCCCCAAGCTCAACATGCTTTGCAAAAGATTTTGTCTTGAAATCTAAGAGGATCTCCTTGTACCCTATCATGTGCTTTGATGCACCATTGTCTACTAACCAATTTTTCGGCCCCGTGAAAACTGAATTAGATAAGGCAGAAACCGAGTAATATTCTTTTCTATTTTCTTTCTCATTAGAAGGACTTTTCTGATTTCTTTTGGATTCATCATCCTCAGCAATTGAGGCATGATGTTTCCCTTTCCTTGGATATTTCTTTCTAAACCAACAATCTTTAGCAAAATGACCCAACTTATTACAACTAAANNATTTAATCTTAGATGTATCAATATTCTTGCCTTTGAATGTACCTTTGGTGTTTGGCTTCCTCTGAGAGCCTTTCTGGAAAGTGCCTTTCTTCTTTCCCTTGAATCTTGATGCTAAAGTTGAGTGCTCTTCTTTCGTTGACTCGCTCTTGGTAGCTGTGTGACTCTCCTCTTGGAGGCAATCATGCCATAACCTCTCAAACATGGGTTAAATATCTCTCCCACTTACACTAGATAAGAAGGTCTCCCATGAAGAAGGAAGACCGTAAAAAATGGCTTGCACTAAATCATCATCGTCCACTGTCACCCTTGTGACCAAAAGATGATCTCTGATCTGGGCTATCCTGGAACAAAAATATGCCACTGATTCACCTTTCTCCATCTTCAAATACTTAAGCTTGTGCTTAAGTGTCCTCTTCTGACTTGGAGCATGTTTCTCATACAGATTCACCAAGGTATCCATACAGTCATTGGCAGTCATTAACGAAGTCATTGCAAACATTATACTGTCTTTGATTGAGTCAAAGATGATTCACTTGGACTTTGCTTGAATCTTCTTGAAGGTTGTTTTTCCTGCATTATTTGTGGGTTCCTCCACCACTATGGTCACATACTGCTCAAGATCATGCTCATGCAAGATATTTGTTATCTAGAGCTTCCACACATTGAAGTTGGTAGCTCCTTCGAGCCTATCCTCGACCCTGACTAAAATGGAGGATGCCATGGACTTCACACTGGAAATTTAATCAAGCTAGCTTGGATCTGTGTGTACCTATTGCTTCACTTCAACACGTTTAACACACCCTAAGCTCTGATACCATGTTAAATTATGAGCTTGATTTCTTATGTAGATTAATTCTTTTATTTTCTTCAACACTTTGATTCCATCTTAATACACTTCAACAATACCAAATCATAACCGAATAGCAATAACTATGTAGATAAGTAAGCATGCACATCAAAAACACATATACCCTAGGGAAACCCTGTACAGGGAGAAAACCCCCAGCAAACGATATTCCTTTATTGCATTAATAATGTAATATCACTTACAGATATCCATCATGAATGTTCTACTCTTAAAGAGCTTGCCAAGATGACTCTGACCTGACAAAGACCTAAGAGACCTTGCTGAAATACACCTCTGATATGCTGCCTCTATTGTTGATATACATCACTGATATGCTTCTTTGGTATGCTGCCTCTTTATCACTGATATTCTCCTCTATTGCTTCACCCTTAACCTGCATATCAAACTGTATTGAAGAGAGGGGTCGACTTCTGCTTATAAAGGCTGAAGAGGAGAAGAGGAGAGGCTCGAAATAGTAACTTGTTTGCATGCTTTAATCATAACCCAACTTCATACTTTAGTTCGAACTTAGAACTAGACTTGAGACTTCAATTACAACTCAACATTACACTTTAGTTCGAAAATAGAACTAGACTTGAGACTGGTATACTTTAGTTCAAAAATAGAACCAGACTTGAGACTTTAGTTACAACTCAACATTACACTTTAGTTCGAAAATAGAACTAGACTTGAGACTTCAGTTACAACTCAGCATTACACTTTAGTTCGAAAATAGAGCTATACTTGAGACTTCAGTTACAACTCGACACTTTACAAGGCAATTCAAAATTCTCTTCATGGTGGATAATGTTACACGTGCCAACGCACTAGATCAATACATTTATATCATTTTCAATATTAGGAATATCGTTTGTTTCTAGCTCATAGGAATTTTATATTCAACCTAACTTTTTCTAGATGCCTTGACTTTTTCTCATGGCTCACAAGGTTTGAATAGGCTCATAGAGGTTGTACGTTACCCCTGACTTTTGCACTAGTCTGTCTATGTTCATAGAGGTTGTACGTTCCCCCTGACTTTTGCACTAGACTATCTATGTTCACAGAGGTTGTACATTCCCCCTGACTTTTTCATTAGACTCACATAGCATCTCGTTCGTCTTGAATTTTGGTTTGACTCACATAGGTTGTACGTTCCCCCTGGCTTTTGTTAATACCTCACAAGACTGGTTGATTCTCCAAATCTCCTTGGATAGCCTCAGGGTGGCCCATATGGCCTCTCATTGGAGAATGACTCTTGATGTTGCCAAATTTAATAGGTTTTAGGGCCACCAATGCCCTTGCTCCACCATAATAGCTAAGCTTTGATGCAATATCTGTGCGTAGATACTCTACTATGTCGAACATGCCTCTCGGATCCTCAACTTAAATCTAGAGTTTTTCCAATTTTGTTTTATTTGTCACTTCTCTCCACATGAAACCAATCTATATAGACATAGTGAATGATCACAAAGTGTGGATATGTGTCATTTGATTTGGATTTTAATATTTACTGGGTATCTCAACTTTACATGGATCACCTTAACCCTTTAAACCAAGTGATGTGCCAACTAGTGCACTTACATGAGACCACCTCTCCTAAACCCTCAAGAATTCCTCGGGAACCCTCTCTACCAAGTTTTTTTAGACCTCCCTAAGCATGATTAGCCTTCCCCTACATTAGTAATAAATAACAATTTTACCTAAGATGTTGAATTTGATAATTATTATTTTCATACAATAATTGTAAATTGATTTATCATTACTCAAACTTCAACTTCTTTCATTGGACAACTTACATTTCAAAACCACTTATTTTATATATTACCTAAACTCTATGTTTCTTTTCCCATTGGGATCAACATTCTATATTACTTTTCCCTGTGAAATCAACATTCTCCATTGGGTAACATGGATGCAAATGGCTCCTCTTCTTCAGATCTTACTGAACTTTATAAGCATAATATTTCACATATTTGTTTGCAACATTAAATGTCATTGTCTCAAAGTGTGAAA
This sequence comes from Picea glauca, assembly GCA_000966675.3. Taxonomy (NCBI): domain Eukaryota; kingdom Viridiplantae; phylum Streptophyta; class Pinopsida; order Pinales; family Pinaceae; genus Picea; species Picea glauca. The sequence continues at coordinate 373,511 of JZKD02S1673016.1, read as the reverse complement.
GCGCTGTAAAATTGAGCCTATGCCTTTAGTTTCAACATTCAATATCTTTCAATGACTAGATTTTGTATCTTCCTTCATGTTACTCTCAAAGTTGACAAGGTAATGAGCTTGTCATACAACCAAGAATGGGGAAGACTAAAGAGAAATCCCACCTTCCAATACAAGTGATTGGAATTTTAAAATTGATGTGTGATGGTGTCTCTTTGCTTTTTTTTTTCTTTTCATTTTTGTAGTGTAATTCATGTCTAACATTAAATAAAGCTTTAATTTTGTTTGGTAATTTCAATTTTGTTTGAAGGTAGTTTACAAAAACTACAATGAAAACACATGTAAAATATGCACATATAAATAGCAAAGAAACCCCTTACAAATCATAAGATGGTTATGGATAAAGGATAAAAATATCCCTTTTTGGTCTTATAAGATTAATCATGTAGATAGTGGAAATGTGTTTGCAATTTGA
>JZKD02S1673016.1:336818-347232 GCA_000966675.3 Picea glauca | reverse complement strand
GTGGTAGTCACCAATTTGGAGATGCACATTTTCACAACGCCCTCCACATTTCCTGGAGTCACCATTGACAATCATGATTTGGAAATTATTGATGGCATGGATGTAGCAATGAGTTTCTTGGGCAATGCGGCGATGAATAAAATTATGGGTGCTTCCACTATAAACCAAAATCATGACCTTCTGATGCTTGATGTAACCGATTAGCTTGAGGGTTTGGGGAGAAAAAAAGCCAGTGAGAGCATTGAGGGAAATGACTAGTTCTACTTCGGGAGAGTCCGAGGGAGGGGTTATGTCAGAGGTTTCATGTGACTCAAATAGAAGGGGAGTTTTAACATCCTCTTCTGAAATATCCTCGGAGATGGCCATAAAAATATTTTGTTCCTTACACTTATGGCCCGAGAAATATTTTTCATCACAATTATAACAAAGGCCTTTGAGTTGGCGTTCAACCATTTCAGCCCTGGTCAATTTTTGGATCTTTAGTGGAGCAGAGTGAGTAGTGGGATTTACTGGTTTAGGGCAAGGGACAAAGGAGGGTTTTCAATTTTGAGAAGATACAACATGTTGTTCTTCTTTAGCTCTTTTAGTAGCCTCCACCTAACTCTGAGGCCGAGCCATGAGGACGTGGGCCCGAATCTCATCCTTGAGGCCACTAATAAAATACTCTCAGAAAAAGGTATGAGACATGCCCTTTGTCCGAAAAGCCAGGCGCTCAAAGGCAACTATAAAGTCTTCCACTATTCCTGATTGTTTCAACTTTGTCAAACGGCTCAAATGGTTGGTGTCAGTGTCAAAGCGTTCATAAAGCTCTGCCACAAAGTGTGTCCAAGCAATATACCCTTGACGTGAAGTTTTTCTCCATTGCCACCATTACCAACGTTCCTGATCTAGATGGAGAACACCATACCAAAGTTTGACCAAGTCATCTACAATGTTGTATAAAGAGAAATAATGTTCCATTTGGGTTACCCAACCAGTGGGGTCCGAGCCATCAAATTTGGTCACATTCACTCGTGGAAGGCGTAGGTCACGTTGAAAGTGATGGTGTTGAAAGTTACGGGAATGAGAGGAATTTTCACCTTTAGTATGTGGAGGTGAGTCAGAGGAAGGGTTATCTATAGGGACATGAAGCTTGGTGCAGAGTGACGAAAAGACAGATTCAAGCTGGGTGGTCGGGTCTTGTTTGATTTCCAACATTGAGGATTGCATGGTTGTATTGATGGCGACAACATTGGCACTGAGTTGTTTCACTTCTTGTTGGGTTTTGGTGAGACTAGATTTCAAGGTATTGAAGCGAGCTTCCAAGTCTTGGCTACAGGTATGGGCCATGAGGACGAGGGAAATGAAAAGGGGTGGGTGGGGTCAAAACATTTTGCCAAAAAATGATATGTATGAATGTGATAAGGTCGAAGAGATGAATCCAATGGAATAGGTCTCAAATAATGGTGAAAAAATTTCCAGACTTTTTTTTTTACACCTGCGGAGTTATACTCCGGTATGAAGAATATTGCAGTGATGAAATGCCCAAATGCTTAATCAGGAAGAAATGTGTAGTGATTTGGCAACCCGAAAATAGTTGCGCGACAATAGATCTTGTCTGTTTTAATTTGTTTATGTTTCTGTCCCCAAGGGTTAGGTATTCAAGGGTTCTAAAGACAAGGGTTTACCCTGTGCTATAGCTCTCTGATATACGTGCAGGGTCCAACAGTAGTACTCGAACCAATATCTCAGGGCACTAACTAAAGAGGATAGACCGTACCCTTAGCTGTACTACCCGACTACACAGGTACTAGAGAGTATCTTCTCGAGTGTTGTTCTCGGTGGCACTATAGCAGTCAGACGACCGATCGGTTTATCTAAAGAGGGCTTCAGGTAATCTAGGTCGATCCGTACACAGGTGTTGTCTGATGTGCTACCACTCGAATGGGTACCAACAAGGGTTACAAGGGTGGCCAACAGATCTGCGCTTAAGTACCACTTGTATTTCTTGCGTGTATGAATCCCTCAATCGCAGGTTTATGCGCATAACGACAGATCTCTGTGGCTTAAAGAAGTCGGAATATGTCTCTACCCTGAAAAACAAATTTAATCCACACTTTCTGCTGAGGAAAGTGGTCTGATACCACTTGTAATATACTAGATATAAAAGTATGCAGAACATAAATAAAATGCTAGAAATGGCAGAATAAGAACAATATAACCAGACCAATCACCACAATAGCACTGAAATGATATAAGAATAACAACATAAATAACACTTTTATTCTGAAAGCAATGTTCACGGGCCTCTTCGAGGGGGCAACCTCCAGTTGAGCAGAGATCTATTACAATAATATCCAAGCTAGGGTTCGCATACCCTCGACTCCTATTTATACTAAATATGTCTATCAAAAGAAGCTTCTAGAGGAATATCCTTCTAGAAGTAGAAGCTTCTATTAGGTCTTCTTACATTCAACTTATTCTATTTTATTGCAAGGCCTTATTAATATTGACCTTTATTACATCCGAATATATTGTTCTACCTATGTGTGGGTTAGGACCCTAAAAAATACCCAAGGCAATCCATCTATTGGTTCTCCTTCACAAGGAGGCAGGAGTCAAACTTCTTCTCAAGGGAGAAGTATAAACCCACCAAATCCCTCTCAAGGAATAGGTCCATTACCTACACACACAATGGCTGGAACTGATCCTCCACTAAATCTGTTGAGATTCAACAAGAAGATCCTAGTGAAAATTATGCACCTACACTAGGATGGAGCCTCAGGCTATTTTTAGGTAGAAGTCTATTTTTAAATGATGAACAAATTCTATTTATAGATGATGTCTATTTATAGATGGTGAGCAAATTATATTTATAGATGTATGTCAACTATTATTATCCCTTAATAATAGTTGGACAATAAATATTAATCTATTTTCAATGAGCACTTGGAAATAGTTAACTGAAGTGGCAAATCAGTTAGCTATAGGAAATTCGAGTTCAAAGGTTGAATGGTGGGACATGCAAGTCGAATTAGTTGTAATTGAGTGATTCGAAGTTGTAATAGAGTTATATGTGTAGTTATGTGAGTTGTAAAGTAGTTTAACTCAGTTAAGTGAGTTAAGATCAGTTGTACTAGTTGTAACTGAATTTACACTAGTGAGAGATCAATGAATTAATTATTAATTAATTCACAATCAATGATCTCACATGCAACTGAAGATTTACCACTGTTAACTACATGCATGTTAGATCTAGTGGAGACCTAGTTGAGATAACAGGTGAAAGGGACAGTTTGACTATCAGTTGTGACATCAGTGAGTGCACTCATGCAACCACACACACATTGGATGTGCCCATGAGGAATGCACAGCCTAGGCAAGAAATATTCATTCATTTAGGGATTTCCATTAGTAGGGATTGCACAGAGGAGGCAGGTTGTCTGGAGGCAGTAAAGTGGCACATGCATTTGCCAATTTTTGTATGACAATGTGAGACGATTGTATATTGTACTGAGAGCTCTTGGATTAGAGTTTTGTATGAGATTGTTTCATGATCCATGATATATGCATAATATATGATAGTGGGGTTTTTAGCTTTATGCTTTCCTAGTAAAACATCTGTGTTATGTGTGATTGATCTCTCTTCTTGATATTGCAATTGGCAATCGTGTTTTAAATTCCACAAGAATTTTAGTAGAAGCGATTTTGTATTTAAAAGTGGCATATAATTGTTAGATCAGGAGAATCAAGGCAATACATAATTTGTATTTAAATTTCTACATGGTATCAGAGCGCAAAAGATTGCAGAAGCTGAATTTGTGATTGGATAGAATTCAAATTTGCAGAAAGAATTTCTTGGTGCTACAATGGATTCAAGATCGAAATGGCTTTCAATGGCTTGAGGTTAAAGTATGCACTAGAGGGAAGTTCGAACTACATTGCTTGGAAGGACAGGATGGAGCTAGTACTCAAAGACAATGGCTTGAAGGAATTCATTGACAAGGATGTTCCTAAGCCAGATGCTGCAGACATTGCAAATCTTGATGCATGGCTAAAGAAAGTGGCAAAGGCGAGGAGGATCCTATTGGAGGGAGTACAAGACCACATTGTCTCAAACCTCAATGGGAAAGCCACACCATATGCAATGTGGAAGGCTTTGAAGGATCTGTTCCAAAAAAACAATGACCATAGGAAATTGGTGCTCAAAGATAAACTCAGGAAGATCAAGATGGAGAAGGGCAACTCCATTCCAAAATATCTCATGAAGTTTGTCCAATGTCGGGATGAGATGGGGAGTGTGGGAATAACAGTCATTGATGATGATTTGGTGAGCTTGGCGCTCCTAGGACTTCCAAAGAATTGGCACAGTTATCAAGACTTTGTCAATGGAAGGGAAAAATTGCCAGATTGGGAAGGACTATGGTCAGATCTAGCGTAGGAGGAGTTTAGGCGGAACCCGAGAGATGGCTCTTCATCAAAACATGATGATGAAGAGGATTTTTCTTTGGCTACCAAGGCAAGGAAAGGGAAGGGGAAGAAATTCCATTCAAAATCCGAGTCTAAAGGCAAGAAGCTGTATTTGTTCAAAGTGAAGTGTTTTTACTATCACGAACATGGGCATCTCGCTACTAACTGTCCATAGAAGAAGAAGAAAAAGAAGGTTGTTGGAGCTGTAGCTGGTGATGCCCTTGCCTCACAATTTGAACTTGACTTCTCCTTGATCGCATGCATGGCATCAAGTGCATTGGGATCGGTGTGGTATTTGGATAGTGGCACTTCCTTCCACATGACGGGAGATAAGGAGATTTTCAGTGACTTGGAAGAGAAAGATCTCAAAATGCATATAGATATGGGCGATGATGGATGATACAGTGCGAATGGAATTGGTACCATTACCTTTCAGAGGGAGTTAGGTAAACCATTTCATTTGAAATATGTTATGCATGTTCCAGGTCTGAAGAAAAACTTGGTCTCAGTCGAAATGTTGGAGGACAAAGGCTATGACGTTGTTTTCAGCGATGTAAAAGCTTTCCTATGACATAAAACAATGGGTCAAGTCAAGAAGATAGGGCTTCGAGTTAAGAATATCTACAAGCTGGAGGCAGATGGTTGTGCTGCCATGATGGGCAAGGCAGAAAAAGTGGTGAGCCAGGATGAGGGTGAATTATGGCACATGCGATTGGGCCATCTTCATCATGGAGCCTTGAAAATCATGCAACAAATATCTACCAGACTTCCAATGGGAACACTTTCTCATTTAGATCAGTGCAAGGGTTGCACCATGGGGAAGTATGTAAAGTCCATATTTCATGAAAAGGAGAACTGTGCTTCAATGATCCTGGAGAGAGTTCACACAGACGTGTGTGGACCATTCTCGGTTGCTTCAACAACAAAACATAAGTATTATGTTATTTTTGTTGATGAATTTTCTCATAAATGCTAGATCTTCTTCATGCAAAAGAAGGATCAAACATTCTCAAAGTTCTGTGAGTTTAAAGCATTGGTGGAGAAAGAGTCGGGGAAGCAAGTGAAGGATCTGAGGAGTGATAATGGTGGAGAATACATATCTAACGAATTCAAAGACTTCTGCAGCAAAGAAGGAATTCAAAGAGAACTCATAGAGCCTCATAACCCACAAAAAAATGGGGTTGCGAAGAGGAAGAACATAATGATCGTGGGTGCAACATGAGCAATGTTGCATGATCAAGTCCTACCAATGCATTTGTGGGCGGAAGCATGCAACACTGTGGTTTATGTGAAAAACCATTGTCCTCATAGAGTACTTGGCATGAGTACACTTGAAGAAGCTTTCACTGGTAAGAAACCAGATGTTTTTCACTTTAAGATTTTTGGCTCATCTATTTATGTGCATGTGACCAAGAATGCCAAGAAGAAGATGGAACCGACTGTTGAAGTTGGGATATTTGTGGGGTACACAGAAACACCCCATAATTATCGTGTGTATTTTCCTAACAATAATATGACTATTATGCGACAGGATATACAATTCGATGAGCGGAAAGCCATGCTGTTGTCGCTTGAGAGGTAGCTAGACTTGCATGCGGAGGAGGAATTGCTAGTTTTGAAAGATGAGTCTCAAGATGTGGATCAACCACATGAGGAGATTCATGGAGTGGAGGAAGCCACTCATGCAGAGCCATCCATCAGAAATGGTAGAAAGTGTACCATGAAAGATGATAGATTGAGACTAGATGTTGCACAAAATGTAGGAGCCCCTACTTTACAACGCAGACAGAGATAGTCTCTTGATCGATTTACTGGATACATAGATCTCAAGAGAAAATGTATTGTGACTGAACCATATTCCTTTTAGGAAGCAGTGCAGGATTCCACTTGGGTTGATGCAATGGTGGAGGAGTATGACTCCATTTTCAAAAACAGTGCATGGGAAATTGCCCCAAGACCGGTCGATAAATCAGTGGTAGGTTCGAGATGGATCTACAAGGCAAAGCAAGCTGCTGATGGGAGTGTTGAGAAACACAAGTCTAGATTTGTGGCCTAGGGATTCTCACATATCGAGGGGATATATTATGATGAGAACTTTGCACCTGTCACAAGGTACTCTTCCATAACATCCATCTTTTCACTCTCAGCGCAAATGGGCTGGCGCAGTCATCAGATGGATGTAAAAACTGCATTTCTCAATGGGATCATTGAGGAAGAAGTGTACATAGAGAAGCCTGAAAGCTTTGAGATCTTCAGCAGTGAGTTTCATGTGTGCCAACTCAAAAGAGCACTGTATGGGCTGAAGCAAGAACCCCATGCTTGGTACACTCAGATAGACAACTATTTCACCAGAATGGGCTTCACCAAAAGTGAAGCAAATGAAAACCTATACCAAATGGTGGTGGAGGGTAAGATTTCGGTCATTGGTCATTATGTTGATGATTTAATACTGACTGGTGATGAGCAACTGATACACTCATGCAAGGAGGACCTTGCAAAGGAGTTCGAGATGAAGGATATGGGCCTTCTTCATTATTTGCTTGGATTGGAAATATGGCAACGAAATGGTGAACGTTTTGTGTCTCAAGGAAAGTATGCAAGGGAGATACTGGGTAAGTTTCACATGGAGGGCTGCAAACCCATGGATACTCCTCTTCTAGGAAACTGAACTAAAGAGGATGCTACTTATGGAGAGATAGTGGATGCTACTATCTATAGACAGTTAGTGGGTTCACTAATGTATCTAGTGAACACAAGACCAGACATTTGCTATGCGGTTAACCAACTGAGTCAAGTGATGGTTAAGCCTACCAAGCTCTTTTGGAAGGTGAGTAAGCATGTCCTGAGATACCTGAGGGGCACATATGAGTATGGCTTATGGTATAGACAGATGAATGAGGTGAAGTTTCATGGCTTCACTGATGCAGAATGGGCAGGCAGCCTAACAGACAGAAAGAACATAACAGGGGGGATCTTTAGTATCAGATCTACAACTGTCTCTTGGTACAACAGGAAGCAGAGATCCATGGCACTCAGTTCAATGGAAGCATAATACATGGCAGCAAGTCAAGCTGCATGTGAGGGTATTTGGATGAGAAAGATCTTGGTTGGTTTGTTTGGTTCTCATTTAGATCCGACAGTGATTCATTGTGATAATCATAGTTGCATTAAACTCTCGATTAATCATGTTTTTCATGATAGATCTAAGCATATAGATATCTATTATCATCATATCGGAGATTGTGTGCAGTAGAAGATCATGTTTCTTCAGTACATTCCTACAAAAGATCATGATGCAGACATTCTAATGAAGGCACTCACCAGGAGAAAATTTGAATACCATAGAGACAGGATCAGGGTGAAGGATAATCCCTTTATTGTTGAGAGGGAGTGTTGAGATTCAACAAGAAGATCCTAGTGAAAATTATGCACCTACACTAGGATGGAGCCTCAGGCTATTTTTAGGGGGAAGTCTATTTTTAGATGATGAGCAAATTCTATTTATAGATGTATGTCGACTATTATTGTCACTTAATAATTGTTGGAAAATAAATAATAATCCATTCTCAATGAGAACTTGGAAATAGTTAACTGAAGTGGCAAATCAATTAGCTATAGGAAATTTGAGTTCAAAGGTTGACTGGTGGGACATGAAAGTTGAATTAGTTGTAACTGAGTGATTCGAAGTTGTAACAAAGTTATATGTGTAGTTATGTGAGTTGTAAAGTAGTTTAACTTAGTTAAGTGAGTTAAGCTCAGTTATACTAGTTGTAACTGAACTTACACTAGTGAGAGATCAGTGAATTAATTATTAATTAATTCACAATTAGTGATCTCAAATGCAACTGAAGATTTACCACTGTTAACTACATGCATGTAAGATCCAGTGTAAACCCAGTTGAGATAACAGGTGAAAGGGACAGTTTGAATATCAGTTGTGACATTAGTGAGTGCACTCATGCAACCACACACACATTGGATGTGCCCATGAGGAATGCACATCCTAGGCAAGAGGGATTCATTCATTGCAGGGATTTCCATTAGCAGGGATTGCATAGAGGAGGCAGGCTGTTTGGAGGCAGTAAATTGGTACATGCATTTGCCAATTTTTGTATGACAACGTGAGACAATTGTATATTGTACTGAGAGCTCTTGGATTAGAGTTTTGTATGAGATTGTTTCATGATCCATGATATATACATAATATATGATAGTGGGGTTTTTAGCTTTATGCTTTCTTGGTAAAACATCTATGTTATGTGTGATTGATCTCTCTTCTTGATATTTCAATTGGCGATCGTGTTTTAAATTCCGCAAGAATTTTAGTAGAAACGATTATGTATTTAATAGTGGAATATAATTGTTAGATCGGGAGAATCCAGGAAATACATAATTTGTATTAAAATTTCTACAAAATCCCCCTATGCCATACTTGGCATCCCTTAACATTCTTGATTTAACCAAACTCATGAATGATCCCATTTTGCATGATGCCACTTGGCCCAATATGCCTACCAAATTGCCCCCAAACATTCCAAAGTTTGAAGGAAAACAAGGGGAAGACCTCACCAACCATGTTATGACCTTCCACTTATGGTGCTCTTCAAACAACATCATGGATGATTCCATCGACTTAAGGTTATTTCAAAGAAATCTCACTGGTTCATCAGCCAAATGGTATGTGGACGAAAAATCAGGGTCCCATGTGACCTTTGAATCATTGGCCAAGGCCTTTTTTTCCTTTTTCCAATTACCAGTTCGTCATGATACTGGCTCAGAAATTCTCTCTAAGAACACACTAAATTTTTCTCCACGGGAGGTGCCTAAAGAAACTTTTTATTCTAGGTAGGATCTTGGGGGTAGGCATCCAAATAACCCCTCGTTATCAGGTTCTCACATTTTGAAACAATAGAAGTTGAGAATAGGGATCTTTCAAATCCTCCAAGTTAAGTGTTCCTATCCCATAAGGTAGGGAGATACCCGTGAAAGGTCGAAGGCCGAGGTCTAGTTGTTCTGCGCATCCCTCCTTGAGTCACCCAACTCTTGTGAGGGTATCCAACCCGTGACCCATTTTTTAGGCTGAAAATCTAAATGTTGTACTTTGACCGAGGTACTTAGTGGCCAAACATAGGATATCTACCCAGGTGGTGGTTTTGGGTTGCAATTGCCCCTTAATTAGATTTTCTGTGGCTATTAGGAAATATCGCCATCTCTTTTGGGATATGCACCCTTTACCCCTCATTATAACTAATTACTTCAACCTTCACTAGTTCCTCTTATGATGGATTTAGAACCCACTATCGAGTGCTATTGCAAGGCCCAATGCTAAATTGAGAGGAAGGACGATAGGTCTTTTAGGACATGAGCATTTATTTTTGTTTTTCCCCCACGCGGACAAAATCCACCTATCCACATGCTTGTTTACTTTACAGTTGATTTATGTATGATGTTCATTTGATTACATGTAATTGTGAGTTATACTATTTTGTGAAGGTCAAAAATATAAAAATCTCTTGTTCATTTATTTTTCTCTTGTCACCATTTGAACACATTCAATTTGCTAGTTGGAACCATAGGGGAAGCATAGAATCCTCATCTTTCTAGATGCTTGCAAAATCTTCGTTCTATTCTAGGAGGAATCCCTAGTGTCGCCAAATCACCGACTCAACCATCTCACACCACAGTAAGTGATAATGTCTTGAGATCGACTTTACTTGGTTCCACCTTGTTTGGGTCAAATACCCAAGGAAATCCATCTATTGGTTCTCCTTGACAAGGAGGCGGGAGTCAAACTTATTATCAAGGGAGAAGTATAAACCCACCGAATCTGTCTCAAGGGATAGGTCCATTACTCACACACACAATGGCTGGAACTAATCCTCCACCAAATCCCCCTATGCCATACTTGGCATCCCTCAACATTCCTGATTTAACCAAACTCACGAATGATCCCATTTTGCATGAC
>JZKD02S1673016.1:313110-336808 GCA_000966675.3 Picea glauca | reverse complement strand
GGCATACAAATTGGAGTTGCCTATATCTTCATGAATACACCTAGTTTTCCATGTTTCATATGTAAAGAAGGTTATAGGTGACAAGATCCCAATTCAAACTATATTTCCATAACTTGACAAGGAAGGAAAAATCATATTGGAGCCTGAAGCCATCACTGAGACAAGAATTCTCCAACTGAGGAATAGATCCATTTCAGAGTATCTCATTAAATGGAGGAAACTATCGGCTAAAGATTCCACTTGGGAAGATGAGTCTTTTATACAAAAGCATCCAAAGTTACTCAAGCGTTGCAGACAACACTTGTCTCAAGGGGAGGGGCATGTTAAGCCCTAAATAATGGCTCATTACCCCTTAATTGGGGCATATTACATTAGTAATGTTATTTTATTTATGTCGGCTTTAGTCCATTAGTTGTAATTATACCTCCTAGTCTCCTATATATACCAAGGAGACATTTTCATTTGGGATCATCTTGTAATTGTACATTTTTGTGGGCATAAGGAGGTTTCCCCCTCGAAGAGGCTTATTATCTTAATTTCTCTCTTTTTCAAGGCGTTAAGTACTTATTCTGAGGTTTTTCTATGCTATATTGATATTTGGTTCTTAACAATGAGTTTGTAAATTCACAATACGTCTTGTTTGGCCCATGTTTTAGTTATATATGGGGTCTCATAAATGCCCTGCCTTCTCGAATATGATTCTTTGATGGTTATAAATGTGTTAAATTTTGTTGATCACGCTTCGTTAAGTTTCATAAATGCTCAATTTGCGCCTTTTTACCCCGACGACCATTTTTTTGCTTTTTCAATCGTTGGCTTGTTTTCCGATGTGCTATAACTTTTCAATGCGTCGTACGTTTCTGTTGTGACTTTTCCCCTAGTGCATTGTGTTTTCTTCCTAACAACCATATGCTGCGTGTGGTCACTTTTTCGTTTTCGCACTGATTCCACGGTCTGTTGCGCACAATATTTCGCAGTATTTTGTATTTTCCTTCATTTTCTACTTTTGTCTTCCTTTTTATTATTTTTATACGTTTTCTTCCTTTTTATGAGTTTTCTTTCCTAATATATACTATAGTACACTTTATACATGACTTTATTACTGTGTTATAATTTTATGGGTTAGTAGGTCGACTGTCCCTGTATAATTTCAGTCAACTATCCTTGATCATTCATTTCAGTTATATTCCTCCCAAGTACTTTAGTTGTACAGATCCCCCATCTATGAAAGTATTTACTTCATATGGCCCTAGCCAATTCATTCTAAACTCACCAAGGTGTTGCAATTTGTTTTTGTCATATACCAAAACTAGGTCTCCCCGCTTAAATCTCTTTTTTTAATATGTCTATCATGCAAGGATTTGTCTCTTGCTTTCTGTACTTCCTGGTGAAATCTTGCCAGAATATTTTCCTCTTCCATTTCCATTAGTTGGCTTAGCCTTTTCTGTACTACACCTCTTTCTTTCATGTTGGTAATTTTTGCTATGCGTAGACTGTAAATTCTAACCTTGTACAATATCTACTGCAAACTGATATTCAGAAAAGAACAGAAAAGATACAATGGCAAATACAAACATTACACAGAGATTTTTCACCTGGAAACCCNCATAAGGAGGTTTCCCCCTTGAAGAGGCTTATTATCTTAATTTCTCTCTTTTTCAAGGCGTTGAGTACTTATTCTGAGGTTTTTCTATGCTATATTGATATTTGGTTCTTAACAATGAGTTTGTAAATTCACAATACGTCTTGTTTGGCCCGTGTTTTAGTTATATATGGGGTCTCATAAATGCCCTGCCTTCTCGAATATGCTTCTTTGATGGTTATAAATGTGTTAAATTTTGTTTATCATGCTTCGTTAAGTTTCATAAATGCTCAATTTGCGCCTTTTTACCCCGATGACCATTTTTTGCTTTTTCAATCATTGGCTTGTTTTCCGGTGTGCTATAACTTTTCGGTGCATCGTACGTTTCTTTTGTGACTTTTCCCCTAGTGCATTGTGTTTTCTTCCTAACATCCATATGCTGCGTGTGGTCACTTTTTCGTTTTTTCGCACTGATTCCACGGTCTGTTGCGCACAATATTTCGCAGTATTTTGTATTTTCCTTCCTTTTCTACTTTTGTCTTCCTTTTTATTATTTTTATACGTTTTCTTCCTTTTTATGAGTTTTATTTCCTAATATATACTATAGTACACTTTATACATGACTTTATTACTGCATTGTAATTTTATGGGTTAGTAGGTCGACTGTCCCTGTATAATTTCAGTCAATTATCCTTGATCATTCATTTCAATTATATTCCTCCCAAGTACTTTAGTTGTACAGATCCCCCATCTGTGAAAGTATTTACTTCATATGGCCCTAGCCAATTCATTCTAAACTTACCAAGGTGTTGCAATTTGTTTTTTTCATATACCAGAACTAGGTCTCCCTGCTTAAATCTTTTTTTTTTAATATGTCTATCATGCAAGGATTTGTCTCTTGCTTTCTGTACTTCCTAGTGAAATCCTGCCAGCATATTTTCCTCTTCCATTTCCATTAGTTGGCTTAGACTTTTCTGTACTACACCTCTTTCTTTCATGTTGGTAATTGTTGCTATGCGTAGACTAGGTACCAAAAATTCTAATGGCACCATTACTTCCTATCCATACACCAATCTAAATGGTGTATGTCCTGTCAACTTCTTGCATGTGGTATTGTATGCCCATAATATTTCTAGCATTTTCAAGTCCCAATCATCGTTATTAACATTGCAAATCTTAGTCAATGCATTTTCCAAAATTTTATTGAAAGCTTATACTGTTCCATTTTCCTGAGGATGATATGGTGTACTCTTCTTGTGATAGACTTCAAACTCCTCATTCATATATTTGATGGTATTATTGATAAAATGCGTGCCTTGGTCACTCATTAAAATCCTTGGACATCCAAATCTGGTGATCACCTCCTCAAATAAGAAGTGTGATGTTGTCTCTGCGATACAGTCATTGACTTGTGCTTCTTTTTTCCATCTCGTTAAGTATTCAATCACAGTAATGATATATCTAGCTCCTGACCTTTTTGTTGGTGGATTAATAGGTCCAACAAAGTCTATTTCCGATTTTTCAAATACATGCAGATTCACTTGTGGTCTTAGGGGAATCTCATCCCTTCTGTAGGGTTTTTCAACCCTCTGACAGACATTACATTTCTGGAAATATTCCTTGGCATATTTATGAACTATTGGCCACCATAATCCTGCGTGTAATACCTCCTGTGTGGTAGCTTTTCCTTCATAGTGTCCTCCAACTATACCTTCATGAGCTTCTACTAAAATTCTAGGCCTTTCATGTTCCAATACACACCTTCTCAAAATGTTATCTGTGCCCATCTTGTATAAGTGTCTTGCAATGAGTTGATAGTCTGCAGCTCTGAATACCATATTTTTCTTATGTGTAGTGCTAAAGTCTTGTGGCGCAACCCTTGTACTTAAGTATTCAATAATATAAGCGAAGTATTCATCAACTACCTGTACTAAAAATAATTGTGCATCAAGGAAGTTGTCTTCTAAGTTAGTAGGTTTTTCTCCATTAGTTACCCTTGACAGGTGATATGGTCCTGCATTCAACTTCCCTGTTTTGACTATCACTTCAAAATAAAATTCTTGGAATAATAATATCCATATACAGATTCTCCCCCCCAACACTGGCTTGTTGACTAGATATTTGAGGGTGGAATGGTTTTTGAACATTTTAAAGTGTTTACCTAGTAAATAGTGCCTGAATTTCTGAAGTGCATATACCATGGCTAGGCCTTCTCTTTCTGTGGTGTTGTAATTCTGCTCAGATTCTGAAAACTTTCTTCCTGCAAATTCTATAGGATGGTCTAAGTCCCCTACTCTCGGCTATGCCAAAATTTCTCCAAGTGTTATGGATGATACATCTACGTGCACATGAAATGTATTTTCCCAATCTAGAAATACTAATATAGGTGTTGTCACCATATTTTCTTTTAGAGTGTCCAATCCTTGCTGACAGTCCTCATTCCACTAAAATATGGTGTCCTTCTTTACCAATTTTTCCATTGGTCCAGTAATCTATGCATACCCCTTTATAAATTTCCTGTAATAACATGTATGTCCCAGTGTTCCTCTTAACCGACGCACTAACTTTGGTGGTGGTAAATTTACAATGACTAAAATCTTAGCAAGGTCCACTAGTAAAAAAAGTTTACACACTATATGTCCCAAAAATATTCCAAAATGTGTACCAAAAATGCATTTCTTGATGTTTAATAATATCTGACATTCCCTGCATATTTCCAACATTAGTCTTAACATTTCTTGACGCAACACCCCTACCTCAGCAGGTTCTGCTTGACCTCTTAGTCTAAGGATCGTTATTAATTTCCCCTTTGAGTCTAATTGACTCTTTGATTCCCCATAGGAATCTTCAACACACAAGTGTTTCCACAGGTCCTTCTTAGGAGTTACACATGTGCGAAAAATCACTAAACGCAAACTCTTACCCATGTGACCAACTGATATGAACACAGCCTTTGCCCGAAAAGGTATTTCGGGTTTCGTGACTTCACGATTTTTGATGTGAGTCCCTTTGACTCCTACAATCCCCGAAACCTGAAATGGGTTGACAGTTCACTAGCTCCTCCCTTAACTTTTCAACTATATGACCTCATTCATGTCCTAGGCTCCACCTACAAGCGTGTCAGGATTTTGCGACTCGTGAGTTCACGATACAACTCTCCTTGGTTTCCCCAAAGTCTGAACTCGTGAATTCTTTGTTGCGGATCGACGGTCCAGATCCTCCTATGATCTGACGGTCTAGATCCTTTCGGAATTTCGCAAATCCTAACTTCTCGTCACGATGTTCACCACACTCTCAAATTCTGAAACACAGAAATTCAAAGTGCTAGATCAACGACTCCTGTTGATCCATATCTGACGGCCACTACTCCTCCTGAGCTTAACTTTCTACGAGGTGACTCCAAACCTCGTTCTCCCTTCGAAATCCTTCCAAGTCTCTATCCTTCCCGAGCTTGTACTCACTGCAAAGTCAAGGATTTGTAAAGGATTCTTGCAAGCACTCCTTGCAGAATTCACAAAAACCTCCAGTTATTTAACACTTCAACTCTGCGTGCTCCTTGCAACATCAGTTCTTCAAACATTCCCCTTGGTTGGATAATCCTAAGACTTCAACCAACCTATGCACACCTTGCACGACTTTGTGCTATACCTACACTTTGGTTGGTATGAGAACAACAATATCTCTCCTGATCTTTTCTGAGATGAAAATCAGAACTCGTCAATGCACTCCTTGCGGACTTTCACTGCACTCCTTGTAGGAATTCTCAGGAAGAGAAACAATTGAAACTCATACTTCCTCTCTCATAGACTTCATACATTCATCATGAAATCAAGAGCATACATACACATAACATTGAAACAGAATGCATAACAGAGAAAATGAACCAACTATAAGCATACCATTCAATAGATACAAACAGTGACCATGATACACCATGAAATGGAATCAAAGCATTCTTATATTAATTCTAGTGTCTCTATACATGGGTTCAATAGCAACAACTATCTGCTTATACCACTTCTACAATCTCAGATATCCTCTTCTCTTGCTCTACAACTCTCTAATTCTTACAATGAGAGTAATGATACATTACAATACATGCGAGGGAGCTTTCTAGAGTTTTCCCTCCTACAAATCTAACTATCTAATCGAAATAAAAGCTACAACTACCTTATATTTAATACAATAAATGTATCCAAGAAACAGATGAGAGAATCCGCTCAAGATCTACATTACAACTCAAAACATAAATACGAATGCATCCTTTCGAGATATTTCATTAATGTCTTATCCTTTCAAATTTAAAATGCTTTCAAAATGTGCGTTGGTGCATATTCAGCTGTCCTCCGCTCTTGCACTTGCTTTACTGGCTTGCTTACGATGATCTTGTGTCATATTCCTATGGATGAAAAATTCATGAACTCCTATTGATGAGCTCTTGCATCGTCTACCCATGTTTTTGAATCCATGCTTCGTTTTCCCAACTGGAATCCTCAATCGGGTGTCCTTTCCATTTGACCAAATACTCAAAATATGTCTTTCTCCAAGTCTTTTTGCTAACTCTCTGATCAATTATTCTTTCCATCTATGGATTTTCAGCTACAGGCATCTGTCTGAGCCATTGAATTTATTTCTAATTCTCTAATCCCTCTATTCTGTAAGGATACAGATCAACTACATTGAATATGGGTGATATGCCCACATCATCTGGCAATTCTATCTCATAAGCATTTGTCTCAAATTTTCTTATGATTTTACACGACCCTATCTTTTTCATCTTCAGTTTATTGTACATTCCCCTTGAGAATCTTTCTTTTCTTATATGCGCTAAGACCAAATCTCCCACTTCAAACTGAAGTTCTCTCTTGTGTTTATCTGCTCTACACTTATATTCCTGGTTAGAATTCTTTAACCGCTATTTGATTTTACTGTGGAGATCTTGCATCTCTGCTGCAAATTCTTCCGCTCCAGCACTTTTGAACTCACTCTGCTCTAAGTCTCTCAACTCAGACACTCCTCTCGGCTGCATTCATACATTATCTGGAATGGGCTTTGTCATGTGCTCCTATTAGGTGAGTTTTTATATGCAAACTCCACTTGCGGCAGAATCTAGTCCCACTGTGTATGGTGTTCAGTAACCAAACTCCTCAACAAATCTCCCAAACTTTGATTTACTACCTCAGTTTGTCCATCCGTCTGAGGGTGATATCCCGAGCTAAAAGATAAATTCGTTCCCAGATTCTTCCATAGTGTCCTCCAAAAATGACCAACAAATTTGGTATTCCTGTCTGAAACAATAGTCCTGGGTAAGCCATGAAGTCGAACAACTTCCTTGAAAAACAGATTTGCAATGTATGTTGCATCACTAGTTTTTTGACATGGAATAAAATGTGCCATTTTAGAAAATATGTCAACTACCACGAATATGGAATCGCAACCCCTTTGTGTCCTCGACAATCCTAACACAAAATCCATGCTTACCACGTCCCACAGCCTCTCTGGTACTGGAAATGGTTGATACAACCCTGTATTCTGTCTTTTCCCCTTTGCATGCTGACAAATTCTACATTAGTTGACAAATTTCTTGACATCTGTCCTCATCCCTGGCCAATAATATAATTTTTCCAGTTGAGCAAATGTTTTGTCATGGCCGAAATGTCCAGCCAATCCCCCACTATGTTTTTCCTTCAAAAGATTCTCTCTCATGGAACTCTTCGGGATACACAACTAATTTCCCTTGAATAAAAATCCATCACGGATCAGGTATTCAATCCATTGGCTTATGTATCTTAGAATAGGATTCTCACATGATTCATAAGCGTCCTTGAAATCTGAATCATCCCTGTAGCTATCCTTGAGGTTATCAAAACCTAAGGTCTTCACACGAAACTCTCGCAGAATCAAACATTTCCTGCTCAATGCATCAACCACCTTGTTAGCGGTTCCAGAAATGTGATTTATAACAAAAGTAAAGTTATGCATAAACTCAACCCATTTCGCATGTTTCTGGTTCAATTTTTCCTGTCGAGTTATGAATTGTAAAGCATGGTTATCGCTATACAAAAAAACTCTTTCGGAACCAAGTAATGTCTCCATTTATTCAGTCCCTGTATGATTGCATAAAACTCTTTATCATACGTTGAATATTTCATCTTGGCATTGTTCAACTTCTCACTGAATTATGCAGTTGGTCTATTGTCTTGGCTTAATATTTCTCCAACCGCAAACCCACTTGCATCACATCTCACTTGAAATGTCTTACCAAAGTCTGGAAAAACCAGAACTGGTTGTTCAGTTATATTTTCCTTCAACAACTTGAAACTTTTCTCTGCTTCCTTTGTCCAATGAAAAGATTTATGTCTTTTCTTGATTGATTGGTGCATTAATTCCAATAAATTTTTTGATGAACTTCTTGTAAAAACTGGCTAATCCATGGAAGCTTATGACTTCAAAGATATTCCTTGGCGACAACCATTCTTTGATTTCTTTTACCTTTTCAGGATCCATCTTCAATTCATTCGAATAGATCAAGAAACCCAAATAAATAAGTTATGTCTTCATGAAAGATGAATTCTTCATATTTATCAGCAATTTCGCTTGTTGCAACCTCCTCATCACTAAAGCTAAATGTCTCAAATGTTCTTCTTCAATCTTACTAAAGATCATTATATCATCAAGATACACAATTACAAATTTCCCAATGAAATCTTTCAAGACTTCGTTCATCAATCTCATAAAAGTACTTGGCACATTTGTCAAGCCAAATGGCATGACAAGCCATTCATACAGTCCCTCATTCGTCTTGAATGTTGTCTTCCATTCATCACCTTCCCTCATTCTAATTTGATGATATCCTCTTTTCAAATCAATTTTTGAAAAAAAAATTGCTCCACTCAAGCAATCCATCAAGTCATCCATCCCAGGTAAAGGAAATCTATACCTGATGGTGATTTTGTTTATAGCCCTCGAGTCTATACACATCCTCCATCCACCATCCTTCTTCGGACTTAACACTATTGGCACAATGCATGGACTCAATTTTTCTCTAATCAATCCCTTGTCCATTAAATCCTGGACTTGCTTCTTGACTTCTTCATTCTCCTGAGACGTCAGTCTGTACGCTGCTTTGTTTGGTAAATGCGCTCCTGGTATAAGGTCAATGTGATGGCTTATACTTCTGATGGGTGGCAACGAACAAGGTAAATCGTCCACCACTATATCAAGAAATTCCTCTAGAAAATCCTAAATTTCCTCAAGGAGATCATCTATTTTGGTATTGGTCAAGACAAATCTAGGTTTCCTAACCACAAGGAACTACATATCTTCTTATTTCTTGAATTCCTCCAGAATTTCCTTCCCACTCATGAGAAGTATAGTATTGCTTGCTTTTGCTTTTGCCTTCTTGTCTTCAATTGAAAGCAACATATGTGTCCTACCATTCTTCTCCAAGGTGTATGTGTTCTTCCTTCCATCATGAACAACATTTATGTCATATTGCCACAGTCTCCCCAACAAAAGATGACAGACATCCATGGGAATAGCATCATATAAGATCTCATCTCTATATTCCCCTATCTTAAATTCAACTAAACATTGTTTAGTGACAGTTACCTGATGTCCTTTTTGCAACCACGAAACCTTGTATGGACTCGAATGTGAAATTGTCTCCAATTCCATCTTCTCCACCATTTCTGTGGATACTAGATTATCTGTTCTTCCATTGTCCACAATTACCTTGCATACCCTATCCTTGGTCTTGCAAGAAGTTTTAAATAAATTGTTCCTCTAGACTGGATTCTCCACCTCCTTCTCTGGTTTCAAGAGGATTTTCCTCATCATCAAGGAATTCCCTCCTTTTGCATCTTCTGCCTCAACATTTCTTCTTTGTGCTTCTGAAATGTGAGCTTTTCCTCCTCCATCTCATTTTCTATTGGGGCATTCAAAATATTTGTGTCTGATCTTTCCACAGACAAAACACTTTATTTCACCTCCTCTACCTCTTCTTCTTCCTCTTGCTCGAGGAAAAGTGTTCCTATCGGCATATTGTCCTCTTTGCGAGCTCCCTCCCCTTTCTGGGTGGTTATGATATTTCTTTTCTTCATCCTTGGGATTCTGTACTCTATCTTGGGCAACTACTTTTCCTTTGCTCTAAATTCTACCTTTGCCCCTTTGACCTTGCTTTTGGGCCAATCTTTCTTCTACATTTGAAGCAATTTGATAAGCATCTTCCACAGTCCTAATTGTTACCATGCTCATCTCATCATGAATCTCATATCTCAGGCCATTCATTTATCTGGCGAATGTTTCATCATTACTCTCACGGTGACCTGCTCTAATGTTTATCATGTAAAACTCTTTAGTGTATTCCTTCACTGTCATCCCTTTCTATCTCAAATTTTTCATTCTTCGAAACAGATTAATTTGGTAATCTTTGGGTATGAATTTGGCCTTCATTTTTGAAACCATCCTATCCCACCTTTTGATTCTTTGCTTGCCTTTACAATGCCTGTTAGCTTGCAGTTCATCCCACCATAGTGTTGCATGCTCTTTCAGTCTAGTGACAACATTTTTAACTTTCTTATCTTCTTCGATATCCTCATAGTCAAAGTACTTATCCAGAGCTCTAAACCAATCTAGAAACTCCTCAACGTCTAAGTTGCCTTCATACATCAAGATATCCATTTTTTCTCTGGCACCTATTCTTGAAACAACCTTGAATAGACGTTCTTTTGCAGCATCTTTCACTACAACTTCTTCTTCGGATCCAGCCTCATTTTCACTTTCGGCCTCACTGATATCTCCAGTTTTAGTTTTTCGCCTTTGTGTTGTCTCCATAACATCCAATCCAGCATGAATTTCTCTCATTTCCATTTCCACGGTTGGATCGGGCATAGGTCTCTCTTGACATCTTCTTGGCGACATTGTTTCAATCTGTCCACACAGAATTCAAATCACAACTATCCCATGTCTTCCCTCCTCTGAAAACAATAGTTGTTAACTCTGATACCACTCTAACGCAGCACCCCTACCTCAGCAGGTTCTGCTTGACCTCCCAATCTAAGGATCATTCTTAATCTTCCCTTTGAGTCTGATTGACTCTTTGATTCTCTGCGGGAATCTTCAACACACAAGTGTTTCCACAGGTCCTTCTTAGGAGTTACGCATGTGCGAACAAGCACTAAACGCAAACTCTTACCCATGTGACCAACTGATATTACCATAGCCTTTTCCCAAAAATATATTTGAGATTCACAATTTCTAATGTGAATCCCTCTGACTCCTCCAATCCCCGAAACCCGAAATGGGCCAATGGTTCACTAGCTCCTCCTTTAAATTTTCAACTATATGACCTCAGTCACATCTTGGGGTCCACCTCCGAGTGCGTCGGTATTTTGTGACTCGTGAGTTCACGATACAACACTCCTTGGTTTCCCCGAAGTCTGAACTCACAAATTCTTTGTTGCGGATCGACAGTCCATATCCTCCTATGATATGATGGTCCATATCCTTTCGGGATTTCATGAATCAAGATTTTGCAACTACTGACTACTCGTCACGATGTTCACCACACTCCCGAATTCAGAAACATTGAAATTCAAAGTGATAGATCAACGACTCTTGTTGATCCAGATTTGACGACCACTACTCCTTCTGATCTTAACTTTCTGTGAGGCGACTCCAAACCTCGTTGTCCCTTCAAACTCCTTCCAAATATCTATCCTTCCTGAGCTTGTACTTATTGCAAACTCAAGGATTTATAAAGGATTATTGCAAGCACTCCTTGCAGCATTCACAATAACCTATGGTTATTTAACACTTCAACTCTGCGTGCTCCTTGCAACAATAGTTTTTCAACCTTTCCCCTTAGTTGGATAATCCTAAGACTTCAACCAGCCTATGCACACCTTGCATAGCTCTGTGTTATACCTGCACTTCGGTTGGTATGAGAAAAATGGTATCTCCCCTAAGCTTTTCTGAGATGAAACTCATAACTCATCAATGCACTCCTTGCAGACTTTCACTGCACTGCTTGCAGGAATTCTCAGGAAGAGAAACAATTGAAACTCATACTTCCTCTCTCACAAAATTCATACATTCATCATGAAATCAAGAGAATACATACACATAACATTGAAACAGAATGCATAATAGAGAATATGAACCAACTATAAACATACCATTCAATAGATGCAAACAATGACCATGATACACTATGAAATGGAATCAAATCATTCTTATATTAATTCCAGTGTCTATGTACATGGGTTCAATAGCAACAACTATCTTCTTATATCACTTCTACAATCTCAGTTATCCTCTTCTCTTGCTCTACAACTCTCTAATTCTTACAATGAGAATAATGATAGATTACAATACACGTGAGGGATATTTCTAGAGTTTTCCCTCCTACAACTCTAACTATCTAATCGAGATAAAAGATACAACTACCTTACAATTAATATGATAAATGTCTCCAACAAACAGATGAGAGCATCCGCTCAAGATCTGCATTACAAATCAAAACATAAATACGAATGCATCCTTTTGAGATATTTCATTAATGTCTTATCCTTTCAAATTTAAAATGCTTTCAAAATGTGCGCCGGTGCATATCCAGTTGTCCTCCGCTCTTTCACTTGCTTTGTTGTCTTGCTTACGATGCTCCTGCATAACTTCTAAATGGTATTTTGATATACTATATACATTCCATTCATCCAGATATACTTCTAGAAACAGATGTATGAATTCCTTAAAAATAGCTATGACTACTCTTGAAAAAATGGTTGGTGCATTCTTCAGCCCAAATGGCATGATTGTATATTGGTAGGATCCCCATTCTATAGCAAAAGTAGTCTTATACCTTTCCTCAAGAGCTATTTTAATCTGATGGTAACCTGAGAATCCATCTGTGAATGATTATGCTTCCTGGCCTCCCACATTCTCTAAGACCTCATATGTAAAAGGGGTAGGGAAAGGGTCATGTAAGAAAACATCATCAAGTTTCCTCATATCTACAGAAATCCTTATTCCCCCTTGCTTCTTTTCTTGGAATACCATGGAACTAATCCATTTAGATTCCTCGACTCATTCTATAATGTCAGCTTCCAAAATTTGGTCAATGTCTGCTTTTACTTTCTGCTTATACATTGGATTTAGTCTATAAGGTCTTTGTCTAACAGGTCGAGCCTCGGGTTTAAGGGGTATCTTCATCTCACCTAGTTCCCTTATTATGCCTTTCATCGTTGTAAAGGTTGTTGGAAACAAGTCACTGTATTCATGCAATAAATCTATTATTCTTTCTATTATTTTCTCATCCCACCCAATAGTCTCCAATACTTGTCATTTTAGGGTTGTCATTCGCCCCAATGTTGACTTTATTAACTTTGATTGGTGCAACAAGTACTTCTGACTCCAGATATGGACCTTCCACCTCTCTTTCTCTCTCAACATCTGTAATTTTAATGTTGTGCGGATCATCTTCATCTAGTGCTTCCTCTTCAACATGATAGCATGAGAGTAACTCTTTGACTATCTGTTTGTTTTGTTGCTGATATTCTATCATGATTTCCATTTTTTGTTCATCAAAAAATATCACTCCCCGTATCGGCTTTAGCACTGAATAAATGTTGGGTTTCTCTTGTTCAAATGAGAAGGTTTTCATAAAATTTTGTTGTAATCTTATCCATTCTGTAGTGCCTCTACGCATTTCCTGGTCTATATGCCAGTTCCATGGGATTCCTTCCAATGTATGGATAAAGTGATGAGGCCATTCCTTTGGTGGTGTCATCCTCCATTGTGTCCTGCACTTCTCCAAGTGTTCCACTGGTGTTCCTTTCCCATAATACCTTGGCATTTTATTGCTCCACTTTTTTGCACCAAATCTAATGTGCAGTAGTCATTTACACGGATACCAGTCCTGAACTATTTCTTTGTGCGCACCCCACCATCTTGCAAGTGTTTCCTTGAGTGCCATATCTAGAGATAAGAGCCTATGATTTTGTAACACTTCGTTTTCATATTTTGTCAAGAATTCCTCTAAGTCATTTAGCCAATGAAAACTAGGAGGTTCTCTTATCTCTGTACCAACCCATGTTACTGCACGATCTATTCATGTGCATCTCCTTGTGGAAACTTCATGTAATCGTTGTTGTCAATTCTCCAAACCTGTTTCTGAGTTAGAAGCACATGATTTAATGCTTCTCCAACCGAGTACCCCATCTGCAGTTGGGTTAACATAATCCTCTTCTCATGCGGTAGTTCTGTAGAATTGGTTTATTTCTTCCAGATCCAAACAAATGGCCTCTACAATTCTTTCTCCTTCTGAAGTATCCAGTGGTACAATGACTCTATATTCGCCTGATTCAAAAGTATTTTTTCTTGTCTTCGGGTTGATTATAGCCTAGTTATCGAATTCCCAATCCAATCCAAGTAATGTTGGGTAAGGTGTTGTGTCATCTACTATCTATATTACTTCAAAATATGCCATAGTGCACACTCCATCCAAATCTGTTGTCACACCTTTAAGCCTTCCAATAGGTAACACTTTGTGTTGATTTTCTAGTTTCAACTGGAGAGGTGAATAGACTAGGGTGGGTTCCCCCATACACTGCCATGTATTCTTAGGTAAGACATTTACTTCAGATCCTAAATCCAGTATAACATCTCTAATGTTGAAATCCCCAATGTTGGCATTCAGTCTGAATTCTTTGCTTGTCCTTCTTATTGTATGGAGATGATTGACTGTTTTATGCTCTAACTTCCCTTCTATCTTTGTGTTACATCTTTCTAACATATTTTTTAATACCTTAAAAGATGATGGATCATTCAATAAATTAACACAGGATTGCAGAAAAGTCTTTATGGTACTTACTTACTATAGAGGTTGTTCTTTATTGGTATGGTCCATTGAGAATGGAATCTCGTATATTGGTGGTTTATGAGTTTGTTGTGAAACTGATGTAGATGCAAGATTTTGTTTGTGAAAATCCTATCTGGCCTCCTTAAATATTTACTTTTATTTCCTCATGTCAAACTGCTTCTCTGGTTCAGTATTCTTCTTAACCCATTGGTGTTGAAATGGATCTTGTCTTGTTGCATGAGTTCCTGTCTTGGCTCCTCATCACATGAATATATTGACGTTTCTCCTATCATCCATGCCTTCTGAAGAAATCCATTGGACATTCTGGTTGTTCTGGTTCCTTTTTTCCTGGATCTTCCCCAAGAGTGTTGTGCAGTCTTTTGTGTCATGGTCTGTTGCGTGATAGTACATACATGTCACTGGTGGAAGTGGACAATCCCTTGCATAATGTCTTGGTTTTGGGAAATTGTGGAACACTATTAGTCCTCTGCCTTGTCCTAATCCTCCTTTGCCTCATTCTCCACCTATATATCCACCTCGATCTCTATGTGGTGCATTGTGTTGAGCAATCAACACACCCTAAAAGAATTATCAAATTTTGTCATTTTTTGGGTACCACTTGTTTTCTTCACTATCTAAATCGATTTCATTTTGGGAAATGGTTTATATTTGTTTTGTTTTCATGTCTTTTATCACCTAGTCAGGTTTGTTTGAACTTGTGAAACCTCGTGTCTAAAATACCTTAACACCTGAATTAAGAATCAACAGCTAAACATTGCACCTAATGTGCTCAGGTTCGACATTAGAAAGAATTCCAGTAAGTAAAGGAACCACACCAAAAAATATAGTCGTCGAGCACCGATCCTCATCGATAGAAGGTAGAAGGAAGTTTTGGCTTTTGTAAGTTATTCACATAAAGGTTCGAGAGATAGCCAATCCCCTTTGGCATCAGAAAAATATGAGAAAGATAGAGGTTAACAAAGGACGTAAAGAAATCGTTGATAGCTGATGCCCGGTGTGCTTTATCGGGATCGGGGAATCCAGAAAGGTTACAACAATCATTTTGACCATGATAAAACTATCGTCGATCACCAATCCCTTATGTGTTTTTGGCATCGAGAATTTTTCGAGGGAGTTGATCCGAGAGCACTTGGGTAAGTTTATCATCGATCGTTGATCCTTGACACTTTTCAGCGTCGGAAAGTTAGGATTGGGTTTTAGAATGTATGGATTAAATAAAGTCCCGACTCCGATTAACATGAGCGAATGAAGTCACTGGTCTCGAATTCCACGTGTCTTTATCACTTAAGGGGATCATACAGTCTAGTTTTATCCCGAGTCATTTTTTTTGGTTCCCTGGGTCCTAGTATCGCCTCCTAGTCAGCTTTGCCACGTCAGCTATGTATGGAAAGATCGATCGGTGTCGGAGCTTTTGCAAGAGGATATCGATGAAAATTTTAAAGGCACAATTGCAACCCCCAATCCACCAATTGAAAGAGTGAAATGATGGGACATTTTTGGCATAAGATACGATTGGATTTGGACATTTAATAGACCAGTTAATGCCCAATCTCACATTTGTTGCTATCGCGTGCACCGATTAGACAACATCAATTTGAAATTTTCAATAGACCACTTTACCACCTGCGCCCGTGCCATCAATCCGTGATGAATTTAAGTTTAAACATATTTGAAGATATGGCAGAAAATTTAATGAAATTACACTCATAACTCGAATTTAATGGCTGATGCGACAAGGTAAGTTCATTCATGTTTAAATCTCTATAACAACTTTTTGAACCAATTCATTATGCACACAAGTTGAAATTCAGAGCATTTGAAGGAGAAAAATGAGCGTCTCAAGACTGTACTGACCCTTCGATTATCAAAACTAGATTTAACAAGCTACAAAGGTATGTGTTCAAGTTTTTCAATTCGTTAATCGTAATTTATACACGCATCCAATTTTCTTTCATAGTCTCTAAACTATGCTCTAGTTGTACGAAATATGCCGCTGAGAAATCCTACCACCAAATTCTCATCGAGGGTGCCCAAGCTAAAGGAAGCTGAAAAAGGTGAAGGTTCTTCTCTGGGGACCGCAAGGCAGTTGGAGTACCCTCCCAAGGTGGAGCCTGTTATCAAAAAATCAACAAAGAAATATTTTCCCCATCCCCAGGCCTTTGGTGATACTGAAGAAAGCACAAGATCCAAAGTAATGCTCCCACAATGGGGGATCTCTTTTACAGAATCAACCGATAAGAATACACATAATATATCCCACACAACAACCCAGACGTGAGGGCACTCGATGACCAGGTGTTCCCGAAACATCCGACGATCGTATCGACACATGGTGGCAAGCATAACCCAAATTTTTCCCTACTTAAAGGTTCTAAATGGATCATCAACCATACAGACGGGCATAATTTCTTGATCAACAATGAGAATGGCGGATGTTTCATAGTTTTCCTCTCGACAGAAGTCCAGAAATACTACAAGCTCACGGACCCGGAGGAGCGGCTCAACACAGACTTGGTGGTGAATTTCAATGAATTCCATGACACCAGCCAGTTGATGGCCTCACGGTGGAAGGAGGAAAATAATTTCACTAACCGAAGCAATGGTTGGTATGGAACAATCAACCTGAGGGATCCATACATATATTTGATGGCTCTCATCTGTCAGTTATATGGAGAAAAGGACTACTCCAAGTTTTCGGAAGCATGGATGCCTTTGGTATACACAATAGCGATCGATGGGAGCAGCTTCAACTGGGGAGCGATAATCTCAAAACAATTAAGCATTTATGTACAACAGGCTTAGAAGCCGAAGGAAGGGGAGGCACCCACTTTCTACATGGCCTCATACCTGCTTGATGTCATGTGTGCAAGGAATGTATTCTCCAGCATGAATCTAAGATAGCATGTTGCGGAGCCCCCGATCCACGTCTAATTCAACATACTATGGGAGAACAGGTACAAAAAATAGTATGCACTCATATGCGATGAATTCATTGCCCCCATTCATTTTATTATTTTTAAGAAGGAATTCCCAAGACTATTTGCGACAACTAAGAAAATCATAGCCAAGGTAGGCCATTGGTATTTATATGAATGCTCAACCTACATCAGGTTGTTCAGGGCCACCGGAGCACCACATCTCCTACCTGCTCATGTCCTAGACTAGCTCGTTGTGGGAGAAATTTGTTATCAGACCATCCTACAGGGCTATAACACCACATTGGTCAAAGACAAGAAACGAGCATTCATACCCTATGGTTTTCATATAGAGTTCTATCAGGTGAAGGATACTTCTCAAGCGAAACAAGAGGGGCTTAAACAACTAGAAGTCATATTCTAGTCAGGATGATTCTGCAAGAACAATCCTAAAGGCTTGGTCCTCCAACATGCTTTGCAAGTATCATCCTGTTGGTCGTATGCTCATGATAAGTTTGAGGATGAAATTTTCATAGAGTGTGCCCAGGACTGGGACAAGGTGGTGTAGAGGATGGCCAACCCAAACTTGACCAGGTTCAAGGCCATGGGCATGGATGAATAGGTGGAAACGATAGAGAAGTTGGCTCAAGAGGCCCTTGGAGCCAAGGAAGAAATTTGAGTGTCAGAAACAACAAAGGCATAGAGAAGGGGATTTCTCTTGATAGAAGGGGCACAAAGAATCATTGATCAATTGAAAAATCACCCTGATATGATAGAGATGATGAGGATCCCCATTGATGACCCATTCTAAATCCAAGGAGAACCAAGTGGCCTAGATCCGATACAGATTGAAGAAACCACCAAGTCAAAAAACCCTGAAGCTCCACCACCACAGGTCAGATCACCAGGGGAAGTTTCAGGTCAGCTTGAGATAGCGAGGAAATTAGGTAGAAAAAGTATACCAAATCCCTTGTTCGATTTAATAACCATCTACGATGAGGAGGAGAGTTCATAGGTGTCCCTGGTCACTCTGGTGAAAATTATAGAGGAGAAAGAACCTGAGAGAGCTTCCACCCCGAGTGTCGATGCTTCAATTCAGAGCCACCCACAGAATGAGAATGAGGTAGAAAGTGATTTGGACGTTGAGCCTTCAAATGAGTTGCAAATGAAGGAAAATTGTCCTGTCATCACTTATTCTTGCACCCTATATGTATCTGAAGTCATTTCTCTCATCATCTCCATCGTTCTGCAATCCTTATCATCATGACCCACTGATTTGCAAAAATTGTAATATGAACTTTTTGGTATTGTCTTATACTTTTGCATCATTGGACAATTATATGAATCATGCCCATGCGTTTTATAAATATTGCACCATGGTCCTCATATTAGAAATGGGTTTGGCACCCCTTTCACCATGTATATCATGAAAGTTGGACATTCATTCTTATGGTGTAATTCTATCATGCATAGGGTACACCAAACAACTTCTCTTTTCTCTTTACCCTTATTCTGGTTAAGTTGAAATGTTTGATTCTCCAAATCCTCCTTCAATTCCTATATTGTTGGATCTGTCTGCTGATATTGGTTCTCTTCCAGTTGTAAGGTTTCCTGTAGAGCCTCTGCCCGAGTTTGGAACTTTTGTTGTCTTAATGGTTATTTCAAATGTGGTAATAGTGAGTTCAAAAATAAGTGTCGATGTTGCATATCAGTAATTGTATATTTCAACTTTCCTTTCAGTCATTTGAACCTCTGATCAATATCCCACATAGAMTCACCTRGTTTCTTTATGATTTCAATCATTTCATTCATGTACTGGTCTTCTGAAATTCATTTACCARTAGTTTTTTTATGTCTACAATAGTCTTTGGTATTYCCTGTGGATTGTTTACATCTAGTCTCATATRCCAGTCCAGTGTGTGGTCTCTTAGTGTGATCACTAATTKCACAATMTTTGTATCCTCATCTGTCATATTATTTCTTCCCATATATTATCACATATGAATAAGTGATTTTCAGAGTCCTATGATGCCTCTCCCTGAAAMTATGGTAATSTAATCATGGGATTKTGTCYTGCCATTTTGAACYRTGCTGAACTATTTCCTCYGCGTCRTGTAGATAATTGACTATTACTTCTTGAACTAGCTCCTCCAGTTGATGCTCCTTGATTGGATGTTTGGCTTGTTTCTTTTCTTCYACTAAAATTTGGTTGTCTAAATGTTGTCTAAATGTTGGTGTTCTTTCTGGTGTATTARTCGCACATGGGGTTGTAGGTTCCACACTGACGATGATCTGGATTGGAGTTCTTCCTTTTGTCCCTGACCTTGGACCTCTTGTTTTATTTTCATATGTTGCRYGCATMATTTCTTCAATMTTCTCCACARCTCGAAGATCATATACCTCTTMTTCATTTCTTTCCAAKCCCTCTCTATCRTCTATGGCTCTCTTCTTGTTATTCATTTTATATTGGTAKKGTACTCCACTGCGYGTCTTTCCATATTTTACAATTGTATGATTTATCTRGTCTTCTTCCATCATTATTGGGTCCATGGCCTCCTTATTTCCCTTATACATATCCTCTTCCATATCTCAAYMTCATGTCAGTGCTTCCCCCCTTCCCCCATGCACRTAGGGAAGTTTAGTTTCCTGACTCCATGGTAATCACAATGTTTTCATACAATAAAGTCTTGATTGAAGTATACAATGATCTGATGTACCTACCTTTGGGTCCTTTTGAAAAATCCTTTTAGAAAACATTTCTTTGTTGTGGTGTAAGACTTAGCGGTATCTACTGCAAATTCAGTGATAAACCCTGCAACAATATTATCTGACCAGAAATCTATTGAACCCATAAATTTGTTATTAACTTTTTGTAACTGCACGAGTTCCACAAGATTCCACTCTAGTTGTTTGATTTGATTTGTAGGGTGGTTTTATTTTAATCTCAATAACCACTCTTGCAAAAAATGTGGGAAATCACAAAAAATACCTCATGCAAGTCACTAAACATGTATTTGTCGAGATATTTGCATGGTGTTAACTTAGGGTTTATGTTGTCCTTCTGCGCAAACTCAAGTTCATTTGTTTTCAACCATCTTTCAATCTATGCCTTCATTGGATTCCATGGCCTGAACATCGCCTTCTATACTTTCATTCTCCATGTGTTTCTTTCATGGATCTCATCCACTCAATCCCGTGCAGTTCCAGCCGACAACTGAACCATTTGTTGGTTGTTCTCTTCCACTTCTTCTTGGGCTAACCCAGGTTCAGATCTCAACAGGTTTCTATCAAAACCCTCAAAAAATATCATCCCTCCTAGTAAACCAGAAGGCAACGTTGCGCACATGGTGCACAACACAGTCTCACTCGAGATAGATTTAATGGGTGACTGCAATACTTAGGTGTTTGAAGTATAGGAAAGAGTGGGGATCAGGGATTTTGTTCTTCCTTCCTCATGCATTGTCCTTGTTAACTATTCAAGTACTTATCTGATTTATTCATCTTTAAACCTATGCATGCATGTTGATATTTCTAGTTTAATCATTCATTCATAAGCTAATGATCAACAGAAAGTAAGCATTCATTAACAATCGTACATAACACACAATTTTACCATGGTTCACCCCCTCATGGGGCTGCGTCCACAAAGATCTGGATCTATTCTCTTTTATTTATTCTACTACAAAATATTACGTTACGGGAATTACATATTTTGTAATAAAATCAAGATGAGGTTAAGAACCCTTTGTGAGGTGGACTAGATCACACCAAGCTCCACAACTTGTGACCAAACCCTCTATGACTAGCTTATTTGAATCTTCTACAAGACTTATTGCAATCCATAATCCGAAAAATTACAATAATCAACTCTTTTTTCCTCTAATAACATCACTCTCAAAATAATTTGCTCTCTCCTAGACCTCCTAGGTCCTTATTTATACTAATTTATGGCTTATATCCATTACAATATTAGTCAAAAACCCTAACCCTATCATGGTTAGGATTGCCTGCCTATGTGCCACATTGTTTTTCCTCTCGCATGTTGTTTTTCTTTCTTTTTTTGCATGTTGTTTTCTTGCCACTTATTGCTTGCGCTCCAAAATTAGGTCTTCATTTCCAAAGTTAGGTCTTTCCCCAAAATAGATCTTTCTCCAAAAACAGGTCTACGCCCAAAATAAACTTCCTTCTCAAAATAGGCATGTGCCCAACAAGAAGTCATAGGCTAACATTCCTTCCCTCAATCATAAGTCTGAACAATAATACCAGCAAGACAGATGCATAAGCTGGTTCATTTCCAATTCTTCATGCTAAAACTCATGAGCTAAGCCTAAATGAAGAACTTCTTGAAAAAATGTCAAATCCGGAGGCTAAAAACTCTAGAAAAACCCTTTGTGCAATCATGTGAGACAAAATGTCTATAATTGTTCACTAATGTGACCTCCAAAATGATGAGAGTGAACCATGAGAAGTGAATCAATTTTTATTCTGACACATCTATGAAAATTCCTGACAACTCAATCAAATGCCAAGATTTAATGCAAAATAATCCAACTGTCTTCTGCTAGGTCGAATGACCATCCAGGTGAACAAAAATTTCCACAATATTGTTCTCAGAATCAACATCACAATCATGTATCATGTGTGATTCAATTGCAAGACATTGATCCATAATTTTTCCAAAGTCTTCCATCTACATATTTTTTATGCCCATTTGGCAATTTGTTTGTTTCCCATTTGGTGATTTGTTGATTTTCCATCTAGCAATTTGTTTTCCCATGTGGAAAAAAAATTTATTGCCCATATGAAAATTTGTTTATTGTTTGTTTTGTCAAAAAATTTAAGTATGAAAACCATCATCAATTCCCCCCTTTGTTAGTTGAAAGGAGAGACAACAAGTGGTTTTTGGTTGACCAAGAACCATATTCATTCGATTTGTGCCCTACACACCCTCCCCACCCCCTAAGGTGTAGGAAATTAGTGAATGCCTTATACTGCAAGATGTGTCTTTACTCGAGATCAAATTCTTCGGTAACACTGAAATAATCGCTTGGTTGTTGATGACCATTTCCAAGGATAGATCCACCCATAGTAATCTTTAATCTTCCAGGTTTGTTTCTTTTGGAGCATGTGTTTGTTGAATGATGCTTCTTTCCACAATGTTGACAAGGATGAAGATCAAAACATTGATTTTCCATATGACCAGTTCAATTACAGTGTTAGCACTTCAAATTCTGATGTTGAACTTGAACTGGTGAAGTTGAAACTTTTTTAAGGAATCTTGCACTGATGAAGTGGATTCATCTGGAATAATCTGAAATATGAAAAGTTATTTCCTTATCATATCCAAGTCTTATTCTAAGCTTATTGTTCATGATTTCTTCCCAAGGTATGATGATTGGCTTAGAAAGAGAAAGTTGAACTTGTATATGAAGTTGGATTACTGGGTTTCTTTGTATCATTGAAATGAATACAATGAGGACATGAGATGGATTGAGGCCTTTTCTGCCAATTTATGATCATGTCTTATTGTTTTATTTCTTATTAGGGGATGCCATTCATATTGATGATTGCAACTACATGAACATTATCCAACTTACAAACTTGAGAGAAATCCCCTACGAGGGGTTTGTGGTTCCTATCTGAGACAGAGCAGGAACGTATAGATGGCCTCCTCCTAACAGAGAGTTGAGAATAACTCCAGATGATTCTCCTATGTAACGCAATGAGAAAGGATATCTACAGAGTTGGATGTGTCTGTGGTTTAACACAAGGTGAACGTGTGAAATCCCAAAGTGTTGGGTGCATCATCATGAGAACAGAAATGAAGATGATGTATTAGCCTCCTATGAGCAAGAAGAGTTGACAAAAAACTCCAGATGACTCTCATGTGTAATCATGTGCCTTTGGACGAGCACATGTGAATGTGATCCTAGTGGTTGAGCACTAGTGAAGAAGTGATTCTTCTGTGTAATGCAATGAGCCAGAGATATGGAAATCCCTATGGATGTGTCCCTAGCGGATGAGAACTAATGGGTGTATAAGATCCCTTGATATATTTTTCAAGAGTCAGACATGCATGTAACCCTAATTGTAATGTAAAGGGTATAGGTCAGCCCCAAATTAATGTGATTAATAATAAATGTAAAAGATAATTAATCTGGATAATATTAATTATATTGTGAGCTAGTGAGGTCGGCCCTATTGTTCCAATAGACACTTATGTTGACAGGTTCAGTCTAGTATAAGTAAAGGTAAATTCCCCATTGAGGAATCATATCTTTCATGTGAGTTTGGAAATTTCAGCAAGTACACCTTCTTGGG
>JZKD02S1673016.1:282694-308809 GCA_000966675.3 Picea glauca | reverse complement strand
GTCACTCTAGTGATGTCTCTACAAGTGATGTATTCAGGCTCCCACAAGGACTTTTTGCCTAAGAAAAGTGACTGTTGTCTTCTTCCAAAAAACACATTTTTAAGATGAGTTCGCACGCTACCTATATTACAAGATGCGAAAATCCTTCATTCTCATAGGCAACCCAAACTTAGGGTGTGAATTGTTCTCAGTCTACTCTATAGGTAGGGTGTGAACCTGTTTCAAAGCTTGGAAAAGAGAAGAGGTCATGAAGGTTCTAGAAGGGAATCTTCTAGAAAATGAGTTGGCATTCGCATGGTTGGCATCCTACTAACTTCTCAGATTTAGTGGGATCATCCTTATCCATTTAACCATCTCTCATTCTCCTATATATTGAAAGGTTTCTCATGGAAAAGGTTAAGCAAGATTGAATGAAGAATTGATGAAAGAATTGTGTGAAGAAATCTGTTGGTATAGAAGCTTGAAGACTCTATTTGGTCTATCAAGTGGTATTGGACCTTCTTCATGCAAATGTAGAGCAAGTGTGTGTGTTGGAACCAAGGGTCACTGAAAGGAAGCTTGTGACATCAAGGCAATCTGGTTGTATCTTCTACTTTCATTTAATATAATACAGTGGCATGTCCCTTTCCCATAAAATCACTCTTATTTTATTGCATAATTGATTGATCATATGCATAGGTTGACATTGAATGTACTTTGCTATCTTCACTTTGGTTGGTTTGTGTTGTGTTGGAACTAATTTCACAAGAGCACCGAAGCGAAGCAGGAACAATAGAGACATAAGAATTCAATATAAAGGTATGTCACTCATTCCTCCTTAGTAGTAGATTCAATGAATACAACTTAGGGAAAGAGTCATGTTCTGTCCTGTCTTATTCTAGATCCAGGTGGATCTAGGGAGATCTGTTAGTGTTCGCACCTACAGATTTATCCGATAAAAAAATTGGCAACTCAACTGGGGATACAACCCATTTTTGTGGTTTTTACCTGGTCATTTTCTCTTGACCTACCCTTTTTCATTCCCAATCAATCTCTGAGTCTTGAGGATATCCTCACAGACTCCCTGGATCTAGAAGTTCCCTCAAAAGTTCTATCATTTTCCCAAAATTTTCTTGATTACAAACCTTCTCGCATTGCACCTCTCTGTAGCCTGCGAGAATCACTGAAGTTCACACCCTAGTGTTTAGTTTAGTGCGAACTTCTCGCAACCTGCCTGTGTCTAGCCTACGAGAATCCTTTATTCTCGCAATGTACCCCACTGATAGATTGTGAACTCACTTGTAAAATTTTTGGATTGAGTCTTTTGTGTCTTCAGATGCCCAGATTGGTTTGTGTGTCTGGAAATAAATTCTCTAGCCAGTGATTGAATGTTTCTTGACTTCAAATCTCGCAAATGATTAGTTTTTGGAAATCGAAAGCTCTTCTTGATCATTTTTTCTCATTTTTTACCTCTTGACCTTTTCTTGACAAGGGTATAATCTTCAATTCTCAAATCTGAGTGCTTGTTTGGTCGGGAGCCTTTGATTGGATTAAAAATTGAGATTAATTGTCCTTTTCAATTGCTTATTACTTGGAAAATTGTTACCCATGTGCTTTTGAAGAGACTCGTCTTGTCAGTTTGTTATTTTTATCTTCATTGAAAGATCTATTTGGGTGTTTGTTGTGTATTTCTTTTTTGTTGGTTGCTTAATTTTTCTTAGTTCCATCCCTATTGCTTGGTTTCTAATAAAAAATTAAAGACATTTTCTTTTTTTTAAGCAACCTTTTATTCAAAAAATATGCGCATTCAAGTATTGAAAGAGAACGAATAGGGAATTTGCATTATTCATGATTGTTTGATATTACATTTCAGAGAAGATCATACATCGTAGTTCACATTGTTCCAGAAAACTCCTCTTTCCCTCCTGTAAATAGGATTCATCAAACAAAATTTGTATCATTCATCCCTATTTACGCATTGTTGGGTCAAAGTCTCACACAACATCGATTTCATTTTCGTCTCATTTTTGCGTAACAACAACCTTTAATAATATTGTGCAACTTTAAAATTCAACTAGTAACTTTTTCTAGGGCTCTTTTACACCAACATTAGCTAGGCTAGATCTTTGGAATAGGTAGTGAGACACACTCTCCAAAGCACAAAACACATAATAGTATCTTGTGATAAGGAGTGTCAAATTCCATTTGCAACATTTTGTCCTAGGAAGCCCCTCTCACACAAGGTTCAAACCTGAGGTCGCATTGAGATTGATAGATTTACTCACCCTGTTTTGTTGATATCAGTGTAGAGATTGCACGTATTACGGGGGTCACTTGAAGGTATACCCACAATGATGAGTGGAATCCTCTTAAGATGATTTTAGGCTAGATACCCTGCCCTTGCGTGTGGATCGGACTGTCGACTGTTCCGCCAGGCATCATTGTTGTTGGTGGTAACCTTAGTAGCCTATTTTCTTAGGGTCTTACACAAGGTGACTGTGAAGGGGTAAGTCTTCACAGTACCTAGAATCGACGTTGGCCAGAATCACTTAGGCTCCTTGGAGGGTATACCCACGATTGTGTGTGGGATCTTGCACCAGGGTGTAAGTCCGTTAAGCAGGTCGTCAACATAAATTTTCCACCCTGGCCCAGCCCCTTCTTGTTTCGTCGTCACAACATTGGATTTCATCACCAACTAGTGACTTCGGAATTAGAAGGTCTTGATTTCTTGGTTTTGCTTCCTAGATTTTATTAGCGCATGATGTTTGTTTACCCAAGTTGGCCATAGAATTTCTTTTGTAAAATTATAACTCAATCACAATTGATCCTCCACCCTGTTCATGTAGAATACAAGGCCAACCCCTAGAAGATCTGGAAGGTTCTCAACCCTTGCCTACCAACTCACCGGAGGGCTCTCCTCAACAGAGTGAAATCCATGACGTTGTCACTCCACAAGTGGAAAGAACTAACTCTCTAAAGCGGTTCTGAATTACCAATTCTCGAGAGGACTTCCAACTTCCTCCCGACTCCGAAAGATGTATTGTTCGAGTGAATTCCTCCAGAGATATAGTTGTTCAGTCTTCTGGATTACCAACTGGACCTTTCATAGGACTTGAGGGTCAAGATCATTTTTGGACTACTAGCATTTTTAGACGGGATCTCTTTGGCTCAGGAGCAGGCGTTGATATCACGATCAGACCTGAGCTGCCCGAAACATCTGATCCAGACGCAATACCTTTTACTACTGCCTATTATTTTCCTGGTACAGACACTTTGCGAGCTAACCAAATCTTGACTATCCCTCTACAAACGGCCCATTACACAATGGTCCCAGATACTACAAGTCCTCACACCAAGATTACAATGGCTAGCCAAGCACCCATTGGCACACCTCTTTCACCCAAATTCACCCCAACACTTCCACCTGGATATCATGCGTTGAATGTTTTTATTCTTGCTCCTACATAAATCTCATCTAGGACTCCTGACATTTCCACTCCTTCTGGGCACCATCTCGTTCTCGATTTCATTTTGACACTTCCTCGACCCCCTTTCAGAGGACCTCTTCCATCCTCTATTGGAGGCACCAACCCTAGTGGCACCATCCCGTCTTTCACACCTAATTACCAGATTCCTATAAGTGGACAATTTCACCAAGGAGGCCAAACCCAATCCCCTTTTGTAGGACATATCCCAATTGGGATGCAACCCCCAATTGGAGGGAAACCCCCACCAACCCTGCCCTATGGACAAAACATACCTCCATCCTTGGCCCAGTATTGGAATTATCTTATTCAACATAATCCTCCCTCGACTGGGGGGCAATAGCCTCAAGCTAGCTCCTTCATACCCCCTAGTACAGGCCAACCATATCCAGGCAAGTCCAATCCTATTTGGGGCTCGAACGCTCAACCCCACACCCCTGTTCAAGAGTACAACCCTATGAATTACTTGCCTCCACACCAACAACCGAATCTAACCAGATCTTCACATTATATGCAAATTGCTTATGGTCCCATTGGTCTACTGATGGGACTCCCTCCCTCAATTCACTAGTACCCACATGTGAATAGACAGTTACCCTTCTTAACCACCCTGGACCTCCCTGATCTATCGAGAATTTTAAATGATTCGATCTGTCACTCTCCTCAATGGCCCGCCATACCGGCCAAACTACCATCTGACATCCCTAAATTAGATGGTAAACCGAGAGAGGACCCGAACAATCATGTAATGACTTTTCACCTTTGGTGCTCATCCAACTCCTTGATGGATGACTCTATTTGTTTACTCCTTTTTCAACGAACCCTCACAGGTTCTAGTGCGAAGTGGTATATAGAATTACCATGAGGCTTCTTCACCGACTTCAACACCCTCACTATGGCTTTCCTCACCCACTACTAGTTACCGATCCGCTACGAAACGGGAATCGAAATTTTGAGTTCTTTCAAACAAACCAAAGCCACTCATATCTTTGATCACATTCATGAGTGGCGACGAAGACGATGTCTCATCAAACTCGAACTTCCCGATCAGTTGCTGGTAGAGTGGTTCACGAAATCATTTGTGAATGACACCGCTCGTGACATCACCATGGGTGGAGTTGTCACAGAAGAACATGAAATCAGTCGTGCTCAATGCCTCAACCTCGTTTACTCACAAACAGGTAGTATTTATGATTTACTCCCTGATGCACCTCATCCTTATACTTCCGCTACTTCAACTACTCATGTTGCTTCTCATGCAGCTAACGATGTAATTGGCGCTTTCCATGCCCAACCTCATTCCATCCAAACCTCTAGCAACAACCACAAATCCACTTCTTCTAATGTTCAAAATGCTCCATCTCCTACCCCTCCCACCGACAAGACTTCTAAGGTGAACTCTGTTCAATCTGCCCCCGGCGGCAAAAATAAATTCAAAAAAGGAAAGGGTAAGAATAAGGAGGATAAAAATAATCCACAATCTGAGAAAACCAAAACACCACCTGTTGACGATAAGGATAAGCGCAAACCCCAATAACCTTGTCTTATCTGTGGTGATGATCACTACACTAAGGATTGTCCACGACGAGTCAAGGTTACTAAGTTCCTTCAAGGGAC
Source organism: Picea glauca (assembly GCA_000966675.3). Classification (NCBI taxonomy): domain Eukaryota; kingdom Viridiplantae; phylum Streptophyta; class Pinopsida; order Pinales; family Pinaceae; genus Picea; species Picea glauca. The sequence continues at coordinate 303,728 of JZKD02S1673016.1, read as the reverse complement.
CCCAAAAATCCCCACTCCAGTCGCATTGTCACAACCCTTCCCTTCTCAACAACAAGCCCAATTGGTCATTCATGACCAACCTTCCCCCTCCAATACATCCTATGTCTTAATGTGTACAGGTGATTCAAAGAAGAATGGCATCACACTTACCACTTGAGATAAAGATTATTCTTCCTCCAAAGAGAAGTTTGATGCAATACCTCCTTCATTAGTCCAACCATCTCACACGACTCCACCTACCAATGTTCCTCTTCATCTCAAATGACCGAGCCTAGATACAGTCCTTCGTCCTCCCCCAAAGGGTGTTGTTCAAAAATCGGCTTTCAATCCTCATGCATGTGCTACCCAGAACTACAGTATTGTTGAAGATCTAGCCCAAGCACCATCCACGATGTCAGCCCTCGAAGTCCTTCAGAGTTGTCCTATACAACGGAAGGAACTGTTGAAATCTATTGGTGGAATTGACCCTACGAATACAAATTTAATAATTTTTGACTTGGAAGATCACATTCCAAGGTTACCCCCTCAACTCGCATTCCAAATACAAGTTATTGTCTCCGACAAAAACATTTGTAGAACAGTTATTGATGAGGGTGCCTCGACGTGTGTCATGTCTATTACCTGCTGGAAAGCCATCGACTCTCCTCCTTTGACTGAATCCCACAACATTCTCAAAGCCTTCAATGGCTCTAGTTTTAAGCCTTACGGTGTCCTCCCTTTGTTGCCTATTACGTTAGAAGGAAAAACGGTCAACGTTGAAGTGGAGGTCTTTGACGCTCCTCTCGATTACAAGCTTCTACTTGGTCGTAGCTGGATCGATTCCATGCGGGCAGTTGTATCCACTCTTTTCCATGTCATGCATTTCTCACATCAAGGAAAAGTAGTTATCGCAAACCAATTGGCCTTCTTTCACTCTGATGCATGTACCAGCAATGTACCTTTGATTGCAAAAACCCACCCTGATATGAGAACGTCGGTGTCGGTCTTCTTAAAGATTCCTCTTTGATGGGTGCTTTCCCCATTCCACCACCCGATGTTCCACATCCGTGTGTCACCTCGATCAACATGATCTCCACCTCTATTCACGGAACCCCTGCGTCTTATGACCCATGGATGGTACACAACCCCGACGATCATCTTCGTTATGGCGATGGAATGCCTTTGAGTCCGGTCGAATCTGCTTATCAAGCCATTCAATCGACAACCCCTTCTACCCCCTCTCTTGATGATGTATCTCCGGATCCATTCAACGTCATTTTTACTACAGATGAGATAATTATGTTTGTTATGAATGTGGAAGATATCCCTTGGGACGATGGACATCATCGTTCCATCCTCTTTCTGGAACAACACACCATCGAGGGTTATCAACGAATCTCGACCTCGGAAATCATTGTCATCATTTCTACCATTCCTGAGTTCACACATGATATGTTCTACGAAGGGAACTTAAGTAATATCTCACCCACCATCCCCCTCGACATATCCATAAAACCTGGAGTTGTCGAAAATGTGCATATCGGAGCTTCATGTTCCCATGACGAAGTTGTCACCTACAAGTCTCTGTTCCAAGAATTTTGTGATGTCTTCGCATGGAGCTATGAAGAAATGTCGGGGATTGACCCCGACATTGTGGTACATGAGATTAAGACATACCCAGGCACTAAACCTGTCCGGCAACGACTTCATCTGGTCCACCCATGTAAAGCAGCCGCTATCAAGCTTGACGTTGAGAAACTTCTCAAAGATGGATTTATTTTCCCTATGGCTCTAACTGACTGGGTTTCCAATCTTGTTCTGATTGACAAGAAACAAGGCACAATCTGCGTGTGCGTTGATTATAGAGACATTAACAAAGCTTGTCCTAAAGACAACTTTCCTACCCCCTTCGTTGACCAGATCATTGACGATTTTGCCGGAAGTTAAATCTTCTCTCTGATGGATGGTTTCTCCGGATATAATCAAATCAATATCATACCCGCGGACCAACACAAGACCGCTTTTATTTGTCCTTGGGGCACTTTCGCCTACCGGAAACTTCCATTCGGTTTAAAGAATGTCGGTGCAACTTTCCAACGTGCTATGTCTTACACCTTTCACGATATAAAGCACATTGTGCAACCATATCTCGATGACTTACCTTCTCATTCCATGCGTCGTGTAGATCATCCAATACACCTCGGCACCATTTTCATTTGATGTCGGTTTTACCACATACGCTTGAATCCCCACAAATGTGTTTTTTGCGTAGAATTCGGCCGACTTCTGGGCTTTATTTTTTCACGTCAAGGGATCAGGGTAGATCCTTTGAAGGTCGAGGCGATTCTCAATCTTCCTCCTCCTTCCTCACTTAGCCAGTTACAAAGTTTGCAAGGGAAGGCAAACTTTCTCCGTTGTTTCATCCTGAACTATGTTGAGCTAACTCTTGGATTTATGTGACTACTCAAGAAAGGTTCTGAGTTTGTATGGGATACCACTGCCAACAAATCTTTTGAAGCTTTGAAACTGTCTTTGACATGTACCCCACTACTCTTCACACCAGATTACAGTCGGGATTATTTCCTCTACCTCGTAGCCTCAGACTATACCATCACTATGGTTCTCATCCAAGAGGATGATTCTCATGACGAACATGTCATCTATTACTTGAGTCGGAGTATCACGACTACCAAAACCAAGTATTTACATGTTAAAAAACTGGTCTTGGCAGCCATCCAAGCTGTTCAACGTTTCCAGCACTATATCCTTTCTTGCAAGACTACAGTAATTTCTAACTGCAACCCTATGCAACACATTCTTACACGCCAATTGCTAGGGGGAAAATACTCCAAATGGGTCGTAATACTCCAAGAGTTTGACTTATAATTCGAACACGCTAAGTCCAAGAAATCCTTGGTGTTTTCCAAGTTGATATGCGACCTTCCCTACTCTGAGACAGAAAATGTAGCAGCAGATTCATTACCCGATGAATCCCTTTTCCTGATTAGTTCCAATGACCTTTGGTACAGAGATATCATCATATATCTCCAAACCTAGACTTTCGGACCCAATTTGTCTAGCACTTACCGTCGTCGAATACGCTACCAAGCCCATTAGTATATTATCCTCAGTGATACTCTTTATCATCGTGGGATTGACTCTATTTTTCGACGCTGCCTTACATTTGACAAAGCCGAGAAAGCCTTGAATGACTACCATTATGGAGTCTGTGGTGGTCAGATGTCTGGGTATGCTACTGCCTAGAAGATCTTATGAGCGGGGTATTTTTGGCTTTATTTATTCAACGATTGTATAATTGTCGTCCAAAAATTCCACGCTTGCCAAACCTACAACCATAAAATACAATCACACCCTGCTCCTCTACACCCTGTGGTCTCCGTTGGTCCTTTTGCGAAATGGGGTATCGATTTCATGACATTTCACCCTCACTCGGCTGGGGGGCATGGATACATTATTGTAGTCATAGATTATTTTACAAAATGGGTCGAGGCGATGCCAACATTCGACAATACCAAAAGGACTGTAGCAATATTTATATTCAATCACATCATTTCTCGGTTTGGTGTTCCTCAAGCTATCATTACTGACCATGGTAGCCACTTTAGAAACTTCGTGATGTCCAAACTCACTGAAAAGTTGGGTCTTCGCCATGAAAACTCAACACCCTATTACCCACAAGCCAATGGCAAATTTGAAGCAATAAACAAAATCCTCATTACCATGCTTCAACGAATGATAAGGATTCACAAAACGAGTTGGCACACGATGTTGTTTTCAGCATTGTGGGCTTACCGGACATCCGTTAAGTCTGCTACCGGGTTTACACCGTCCCAGTTAGTCTATGGTCTAGAATCCATCTTGCCGATTGAATGTGAGATACCCTCCCTAAAACTAGTCGTCGAACTTCTCCCAAACACTTCTACTGAAGAAGAATGTTTGTTTTATCTCATGCAATTAGACGAAACCCATCGTGATGCTACCCTAGTTATAGAAGCCCAAAAGAAATGTGTCAAATCCCAATACGACAAACATGTCAAGCCACGTGTTTTATCCGAAGGTGATCTGGTTCTCCTTTACGAACAAGATCGAGATATACTAGGAGCCGGAAAATTTGAAGCTATGTGGTGAGGTCCTTATATCATAAGAAGAGTTTTAGAGAAAGGAGCTTACGAGTTGGTAGACTACGATGGTATCCCTTTGAGTGAACCTAAAAATGGGTTTTACTTAAAGAAGTACTATGCTTAAGATCACCTATGCATGAGTGTTTGTATTTTATTGTATCATACTTTTTGTGTGTTACTTTAGTATGCTTTTTCATTATTTGGTCTCTGCCCTAGACTGTTTATCTTGCGTTGCGCTTGGTTTCCAGATGTCAGAGTCTTCACCACCCCACATTGGCTTCGTCGATGGTGCTAGTCGTAGTACTCAGAACCTTTCTTCTACTACATGGGAAATTTACGCACCTACAAATGAACTTATTAGTCTAAAGGTGTGTGCCTTAGTCGTGCGACCAATAATATTGCAGAATATAGCGTTGAGATCGAATTGTTGGTTGATTTTATTTCGCTTGATATCCACCACCTGGTTATACGACTCGATTCACAGCTAGTAGTACTACAGTTAAGTAATGTCTATACTATCTGAAGTCCTACTTTATTACAGGTATATTTACGAATTCACCTCTTGGAACGTTATTTTGATTATATTGAATATCAACACATTCCTAGATGTCTAAATACATTGAATGATGCCTTATCCAACTATGTGTTAGACAGACATTTGGGACATTCATAAACCAATCACACATCACATGTATAACACAACACAAAATAAGCTGGTAGAAGTCGTATATATGTATATAATGATCAAATTTTTTTACAAAAGTTTTCTGTCCAAGGATCAAAATCTCAAAATACGAAGCCTATAGCTTCTACAAAGTAGCATCATGGATGACGCTCATGATAACACACAACTACTCGGGCTACCCTATAGAGAAGTCGACTGAGAGACTTGGACACGCCCACAGTATGGCGCTGGTAATGTCTCAGAATCTCTCCAATAGCAATATCCGGGACATCCACGGTAAACTCCTCCAAGTTTTGTTCCACTGCCTCGTAGTCTTCAGCATGCCATCTCGCCACTGGAGCTGCTTCTCCTCGTCATTGAATGGGAGACGTTCCTGGAGGTTGATACAACCTCACATCTGTTTCATCAAAAAGAAATTTTTTGATTAGTCCTTGGATAAACATAAAAACATTTCATATGATAAAATTTGCAAAAACATTTAAAAAGAACAAAATTTGTGCTTCTTACCTAAGTCACCCCACTAAGCATCCTCAGGCAAGGCCAAATCCAAATCCCCTCGGAAATCCAAACCAACATATGTGTAGTCATCGATCATCAACATCTGGGGCCTCAACCAGTCAAAAAATGAATCATTATACTTGATTATAGGCCCTACTACGTGTTGAGCCATGAGGTTACACCACCTCAACATCCTCGGATCCTGTGGGGATGGTAAACCCCAATCAACCTGTAGTCGTAGCAGTGGGACCCTCTGGAGGAAGAATGACACCAAAAGTGACACATACCCAAACTTCTTCAAGTCACCCTTTCTGCGCTTCGTCAATTGTCTCTTCATATTGCGGAGAACTGCATCCGACCAGTTGAAAACCCGAAGCTCTATGCACTCTATGGTGTATTGGAAATAGCTCTGGAGAGACATGTGTGGAGCCGTGCTCCCAACCATGTGTGCAATAGTAAACAAGATGGTCAATAGGGTCAGATATTGGAGCCCCCAAATGGAAACCTTACCCTTTCTTCTCTTTTCCTTGGGAACATAATATTTGTGACAATACTTGCTCATAGGGAGTCCGCTGCCTCTACCTACGGTCAAAGTAGCATGGTATCCACGTCGTGACAACCCTGTTAGAAAGTAGATATCCTTGATATCTAGTGTCAACGCATGGACTCCCACATGAAATAACTATTGATCCACGTCCCACATGTGGACCAGGTATTCCGACAACCTAAGTTGGGCTCTCATGCCCAGAATCCTAAAAAATTTCAAGAGCCCACAGTCCCGGAGGGCAGCGACTGTACCCGGGTCATTCCCGGAAATGGAATCATCCTCCTCATGTTCTCTTTCTCTCCATTCCAACATCGTGATGGTCAAACACCTGCAAAAGAGCCATGAGAGGGGAGTCAACAACTTGTTTTAAACTCTTCATAATTTTTATTGAGCGAAACCTCACTTTAAAATCCATTTTTTGGCCCCCACAGGTGGACCTTTTGCACAGTGAGAGATTCTCGCAAGTCCTGCATAACCCACCTGCGAGAATTCTTAGGCGTATGTTTCGACCCTAAAATGGACTCAAAACCTAAAAATTGCCAATAAAAACCAAAAATAAACCATGGAAAAGTTAGAGAATCAAGAGATTACCTCGTTGGCTAAAACTGTTTGCCGAATGATCGCTTGTGCCTCTCGCAATTGAGAAAAGAAATTTGGGGGAAAATGAGGTATGTTGGACAAGTTTTTGGAAAAGTAACAATGAAATGGTAAAAAATCATTTTTACCCATATTTATTCACTTTTTACTATTTTTTATTGATTTTTTATATTATTTTTATTGCTTTGTCTATAAAACCTAATACCCTAATAGCTTTGTGAGTGTGGTTTTTCGCAGATATCGCAACTTTGAAGTTCAAACGAGGGGGTACGGGTGTTTTTTCTTTTTTTTGCATGTACAACTACTTTCTTAGGGTTTTTTTAGAAAAAACCTTGAGCTCAGTCTTCGTTCGTTTTCGCGCTCGAAAATATACGAGAACATAACCGAGTATATTTTTTCTCATCTTTTCGTACTCGTCATGGTAACACGAAAATGACGAACGTAAAGGAGTATCCTTTAATCTCTTTTCACGCTCCATAAAGATGAAAAGATTGTCGAGCGATCTTGTTCTTTTCACGCTCGTTAAAATATTTGAAGAAAACGTTCGATGGGTGATAGTTTATCACTTTTTCGGTCTCATCAAACTCTTTTACGAAAAAGGAACTAGGAGAGTTCTCTTTAAGTTTTTTTCAGACTCTCAAAACATGAAAAACCCCTGAGTTTTCTATCCTTGGACTCGTTAAACAAACATTGAAAGAACTGCAATGGGACCGAACCACTCCTTCCTAGGGTTTTTTAAATATACTCTGAGGGACTCGTCCAAAGGATGAACTTACATCAACAAGCATATGTTATCCTCCTCAAGCTTGTGTAAAAATAAAGAGGTACTCGCCATAAATGGTGGGGGGAATTTTTGGAAAGGGATATGTTTTCATATTCATACTAATGGCAGTAAGCGTCGCTCTTGAACATGACACCCCCTATTTGTCATTTGAACCCGAAATGGGAAATCCATTTGTCTCTCGTTCGACTTGTTACAAGGTCATATCTTGGGTCGTCTTTGAGTCAGTGTTGCCAAGTCCTTGGTCATGTCATTCATATGTTCAAGAGAAGTTCAGGCGAGCCCTCTATTGAGTCGACCATCTGCAGTTGTCCATTCTTACTATGTCGGCCTTCCCTGTGTCTGTTTCAACCCGTATTCATACTTTGTTTCACCCTCAAAATCTGTTACTTATTTTGTGTCATTGATGGGGGATACATCAAGGCCCTCTTGTGACGAGTCTTGTTCCGTCGACTCCAACTCATTATCCGAAAATGAGACTTAGGAATCATTTAGTACCTTAGATCCTGCATGCCTTAATCGTAGGTCTCTTCGCTTTCGACAGGGGTTCACATCATTGATCTCTGATCGAGAGTTTCCTCTGAGTGCTCGACTTCAGCTCATTCATTCACATTCGTTCATATTGTACTCGATACCTTGGGAGTCATTGACATCAATGGTGATTTCCCTCGTACTTGTTAACGGTTTTCATCAATGACCGGTAATCAAGTGGTTTCTACCATGTTTGACTTCAGCACATGTAATCGCATGGCTAGATTCGTACTTTCAGGTGATAGGATTGAAGACCCTAGGTCTCATCTTTTTGATCCAGGCTGCAATGGAGTATGTATGATTTGTATCAGCACATAGATCCACTTTGTATGTCACGTGGCTATGTCATTATTCAATTCCTCTCACATAGATACATAGTGTATTCCTGGTGGCTATGCAACATTTTGATGACATGGATCCACGGTGTATGATTAGTGGCCATGACCTACATTTATGATTCCATTCATTTGTGATTTGAGCATGGGAATGCCTACCTTAGAACTAGTATTATATTCTATAGATGCTTGGTTGTTTACAGGTTTCTGATTAGGTGTGCTCCTTGTTTCTGACACACACACGCATTTTACAAAGTATTTCGGCTATCACAAGTTCTGGCCTCATACTTTGGGGGGCATTTTGTTACACATGATTTTGGTCACTCTGGTGATGTCTCTACAAGTGATGTATTCAGGCTCCAACAACGACTTTTTGCCTAAGAAAAGTGACTATTGTCTTCTTCCAAAAAAGACATTTTTAAGATGAGTTCGCAGGTTGCCTATATTACAGGATGCGAAAATCCTTCATTCTCGCAGGCAACCAAAACTTAGGGTGCAAATTGTTTGCAGTCTTCTCTATAGGTAGAGTGTGAACTATTCGCAGTCTGCTCTATAGGTAGGGTTCGAACCTGTTTCAAAGCTTGGAAAAGAGAAGAGGTCACGAAGGTTCTAGAAGGGAATCTTCTAGAAAATGAGTTGGAATTCGCATGGTTGGCATCCTACTGACTTCTCATATTTAGTGGGATCATCCTCATCCATTTAACCATCTCTCCTTCTCCTATATATTGAAAGGTTTCTCATGGAAAAGGTTAAGCAATATTGAATGAAGAATTGATGAAAGAATTGTGTGAAGAAATCTGTTGGGATAGAAGCTTGAAGACTCTATTTGGTTTATCAAGTGGTATTGGACCTTCTTCATGCAAATGTAGAGCAAGTGTGTGTGTTGGAACCAAGGGTCACTGAAAGGAAGCTTGCGACATCAAGGAAATCTGGTTGTATCTTCTACTTTCATTTAATATAATACAACGACATGTCCCTTTCCCATAAAATCACTCTTATTTTATTGCATAATTATTTGATCATATGCATAGGTTGACATTGAATGTACTTTGCTTTCTTCACTTTTGTTGGTTTGTGTTGTCTTAGACCTGATTTCACAAGAGCATCGGAGAGAAGCAGGAACAACATAGACCTAAGGAAGAGATATAAAGGTATGTCACTCATTCCTCCTTAGTAGAAGAATCAATGACTACAACTTAGGGAAAGAGTCGTGTCCTGTCTTGTTTTGTTCTAGATCTAGGTGGATTTAGGGAGATCTGTTAGTGTCTGCACCTACCGATTTATCCGATAACAAGAGCCAAATACTTTTGCGACCATCAGGTCTGGAGAGAGGCCATGGTCGAGGAGTATGACTCCATTGTACGCAATGATGTCTGGGATGTGGTTCTGAGGCCAGTGGGGAAGTCAGTTGTGACCTCTAGGTGGTTGTACAAGACCAAGATGGATGCAGATGGTAGCATTGAGAAACACAAGGCCCGCTTTGTGGCACGAGGATTTTCACTGATTGAGGGAGTTGACTATGATGAGACTTTGGCACTAGTTGTGAGATACACTTCTATTAGGACTATCATTTCCATAGTAGCAGAGATGGATTGGCACATTGACCAGATGGATGTGAAAACCACATTTATGAATGGATTTATTGAGGAGGAGGTGTACATAGAGAAACCACAGGTTTTTAAGGTGAGTGACAGGGAGACTCACATGTGTCTTCTGAGGAAGGAACTATATGGTCTGAAGCAAGCTCCTTGAGCTTGGTATTCATGGATTGATACTTATTTTATTTAGATAGGATTCTAGAAGAGGGATGTTGATCCAAACCTCTATTTCATCATTAGGGCTGAGGACACGCTCATTCTCATTTTGTATGTAGATGATCTATTCATTACTCAAGCCGAGGATCTCATAGCTAAGTGCAAGCTTGGACTTGCATCAAAGTTTGAGATGAGTGATATCGAATTGATGCACTACTTTATGGGTATGGAGGTATGGCAGGAGGAGGGTCACATATTTATCGAGCAGGGGAAGTATGCAGCGGATATTTTGAGAAAGTTTCAGATGGAGGACTTTAGACCCATGTCTACACCTATCATCACCAACTGGAAGAAGCTTAGTGCTTCATATATCTAGTTGGTGGATGCCACATTATACAGGGAGTTGATCGGTTTGCTCATGTATCTGGTTAACACCAGACCAGATATATGTTTTGTCGTGAACAAACTCAGTCAGTACATGGTTGAGCCGAGGAGTGTTCACATGGTTGGGGAAAAACACGTCTTGAGATATGTTGCTGGGACAGTGGACTATGGCCTATACTATGTTAGGGGAGATGGAGTCAATTTGGTTGGCTACACAGATTCAGATTGGGCAGGATGTGTTTCTAACAAGAAAATCACCTTAGGGTGTTGCTTCAGTTCGGGGTCAGGACTTGTTTCCTAGTTCAGTCAAAAGCAAAAGTCAGTTGCTTTGAGTTTGGCCGAGGCAGAGTATATGGCGGCTAGTCAGACCAGTTGCGAGACCATTTGGATTCGTAAGATGTTGGTTGGTTTATTTGGTCAGGAGATGTCACCAACTGTCATTCACTGTGATAATCAAAGTTTCATAAAACACTTTGAGAATCCTTTGTTTCATGACCAGTCGAAGCATATAGAGATCAGGTACCACTTCATTCGTGACTAGGTTCAGAGAGGGGCAGTTCAGTTGCAGTATGTATCTACAGATGACCAGGTTGTAGATATTCTCACCAAGGCCCTGCCACAAGGCAAGCATGTCTATTTCAGAAACAAGATGGGCTTGGTGAGAAACACCTTCCTCGATAAGAGGGAGTGTTGAGTTTTGTACCTTAGGAGGTGTTCCCCATGTGCTTATGACATCCTCAACACATGAGGGAAGGACATTACACTTTGTACCTTGTACTTTTGTCTAATTTCACTTTGACTTTGTCTAAAGTGGAATTTAGTCATTTTGGCCTAAAAGTGACTATTAATTCACAAAGGGGTGAATTAGAGACATAAATTTGACTTAGGAAACTTAACCCAAAGTGGGTTTGTGATTTAGATATTCATGGGGATATCTCAACCATCGATTAGATGGGAGATGAAATAATCTCCACCGTTAGATCTCTAGGTTTCCTTTTGGATGTCAAAGAGCGGCACAAAGGGTGAAGGAGGGCACATTCTTCATTTGGTCATTTGCTTGTTGAGAGAGGAGCTCTTGGAGGATGGAGATGAGGTTAGTTTTGTGAGGATGATATAGCTTGGGTGCTAGCTTTCATGGAGGGAGGCTTGCATCATATCCCATAGTTTATTTACTGGAGAGATTCGACTTCTTAGGAGAGAACATTGCCAGATTGGGGTGCATCAACAATTGAGAGACTTCTAGCCATTAGATTGCACTGAGTTTAGTTGCAGAGGATAGCCATTCAGCAGAGCTTCATTGTTGTGGATGGGTTTCCAAATCTGAGCTCACAATTGGCAGTTGGAGCAGATTCAGTGGTTCTAGCAGTTTGTATGAGGGGTGCACCATTCTAGGGTGCATATGGTGATTTTGAGCTTGTATATCAGCTCAGTTTGTGTCGTTATTGTATCAGGTTCTTTAATATATTGTACTTACTATTTTCCATCATCTTCTTTCCTCATATATACATACATATTCCAAACTGGTTTTTCCCGGTGGGGAGGGGTTTATCCATGGTCATGTTGACCAAAAATACCTGTGTCTAGAAATGCATGTATTAGTCTCTTAGATCTGTTTCATTTTCAACAGTAAATGATGTTTAGGTGTGTTATGTTTATTTTGAGATGCATGTAATAATTTTTGGTGACAAAAACGACATGCTAGAGCACCCAAAATTGAGGACATAACCATAACAAATCAGCTTAAAGTTTTGGACTGTTGGTTGTTATAAAACAACAACAATTACTTCAGAAGACAGTTAAACTTAGAGCCTTTATATGGTCAAAGACAGAACCATAAGGCAAACTTGATAGGACTTGGATTTCACACTTACAACCCTCAACAAAATGGCGTAGTTGAAAGGAAAAACAGAACTATCATTGAGGCAACGAAAGTAATGATACATGATCAAAGTCTACCTATGACTCTATGGGAAGAAGCACGTATGAAAACAATATATGTTCAAAATAGAAGTCCCCATCAGATCCTAAAAAAACATTACTCCAGAAGAAGCCTTCACCAGAATGAATCCTGATATTGGACACTTCAGAATATTTGAATGTCCAGTGTATCTTCATGTACCCAAAGAAAAGAGATCCAAGCTAGAACCTTCAAGAAGGAAGGGAACATTTGTTGGATACAGTGAATACTCAAAATCTTATTGAATCTACATTCTCATTTAGAGACAAATTGAAGTAAGTAGACATGTTTACTTTTGAAGAAGAAGTAGCCTTCCAGAAATCCAGAGAAGCTCATATGGAAATTGATAGTGAGACAATACCTTCTCCTCCTTCAGCAATTCAGAGGGAGACAACTATTATTCCAGATGATCCAATAGCTCAACTTGATCCAGTTGTTCCAACCGATCCAGTTGCTCCAAGTAACATACCCAAGGATATTACAGTCGGACATAAAAGGCATGCTTGGGCCCGACAAACTCTACAAGAAGCAGAAGGGCATAAAGCCCCACAAGGAACAACCAGAGAGATCAAAAGACCAAAGAGATTATCAATATACCTTTCAACCATGACCCACATTATTGACTCAAAGCCAACTTGTCACGGAGAAGCTTCAGGTGAACAAGTATGGCAAGATGCCATGACTGAAGAATACCAATCTATATTAAAAAATGATGTATGGGATGTTGTTCCAGGACCAGAGGGAAATTCTGTAGTGACTTCCAAATGGATTTATAAAATCAATCATGCTACTGATGGAAGCATTGAAAAATACAAAGCAAGATTTGTGTCCAGAGCATTTTCACAGATAGAGGGAGTTGACTATGACAAGACTTTTGGACCAGTAGCTCGATACCCCTCCATATGATTTATCATTGCAATAGTTGTTTCCATGGGTTGGAAGTTACATCAGATGGATGTAAAGACAATCTTTCTCAATGGTGAAATTGAGGAAGAAGTTTATATTAAACATCCAAAAGGATTCATTGTACACAACAAAATATCTCATGTATGTAGGTTGAAGAAATCCCTATATGGCTTAAAGAAAGCACCACGTGCTTGATATGATAAAATGGATGGATTTATGATGAGTTTGGGCTTCAACAAAAGTGTTTCTTATCCAAACTTATATTATCACATTGATGGAAATGAGTGTTTGATTTTAGTCCTATATGTGGATGACCTCTTCCTCACCAGTTCAGAGAGACTCATTGTTGAATGCAAACAAACATTGTCTATTAAATTTGAAATGAAGGATTTGGGCTTGATGCACTACTTTTTGGGACTAGAAGTATGGCAGAGAACAGATGAGATTTTCCTAAGTCAAGGAAAATATACTATGGAGATACTGAAAAAGTTAGGCATGACATAATGCAAATCCATGACCACTCCAATGGTAATGGATTTGAAGAAAATGAGTGATATTGATTCAGGAGATGTAGATCCACACTTATACCGGCAATTGATTGGATCTCTGATGTATCTGGTTAACACCAAACCAAACATTTGCTATGCAGTAAATGTGCTTAGCCAGTTTATGAGGCAACCGAGACAGACACACTAGATAACTAAAAAACATGTATTGAGATACTTACGAGGCACAATTGGTTATGTCCTGAGATATGCCTCTAGTGTGGAGTTGAGCCTGCAAGGATATGCCAATGCATATTAGGGAGGAAGCACAGTAGAAAGAAAAAGCACCTTCGTTTGTTTCTTCACTTTAGGTTCTACCATGGTTTCTTAGTGTACAAGAAAACGAAGCTCTGTGGCATTAAGCACCGTAGAGGTAAAGTACATTGCATTGAGTGTAGTAGTCTGTGAAGCAATGTGGCTTCGAAAACTTCTGACTGACTTGTTCGATCATGAGATGGATCCTACTACTATTCATTGTGATAACCATAGCTATGTAAAGCTCTCTGAGAACCCGATGTTTCATGATAGATCAAAACACATTAAAATAAAGTATCACTATATCAGAGACATGGTGCAGAGGAATATAGTACACGTGCAACATCTTCCTACTCATGATCAAATTGTAAATATCTTCACCAAACCACTTACTAAGACAAAGTTCAAGTATTTTCGTGAGAGACTTGGCATGGTGGAAAATTCCTCCCTAGCTGAGAGGGAGTGTTGATGATTGTAGCTACATGAGACATTCTTCAGCTTACAAACTTGAGAGAAAGCCCCTGAGAGGGGTGTGTGGTTCCTATTTGAGACAGAGCAGGAATGTAGAGATGGCCTCCTCCTTACAGAGAGTTGAGAAGAACTCCATATGATTCTCCTGTGTAATGTAGTGAGAAAGGAGATCTGTAGAGTTGGACGTGCTTGTGGCTGAGCACAAGGTGAATGTGTGAAATCCCAAAGTGTTGGGTGAATCGATATGAGAGTAGAAATGAAGATGATATATTAGCATCCTCTGAGCAAGAAGAGTTGACGAGAAACTCCAGATGACTCTCATTTGTAATGCAGTGGGAAAGAAGATCTGTTGAGTGGACGTGTTTGTGGATGAGCACATGTGAATGTGATCCTAGTGGTTGAGCACTAGTGAAGAAGTGGTTCTTCTTTGTAATGCAGTGAGCCAGAGATATGGACATCCATATGGATGTACCCCTAGTGGATGAGCACTAGTGGGTGTATAAGATCTCTTGCTATATTTTTCAAGAGTCAGACCTTCCTGTAACCCTAATTGTAATGTAAAGGGTACAGGTCGACCCCACCTTAATGTGATTAATAATAAATGTAAAAGATAAGTAATCTGGTTAATATTAATTATATTATGAGATAGTGAGGTCAGCCATGTTGTGCCAATAGAAAATTTTGTTGACAGGTTCAGTCTAGTATAAGTAAAGGTAAATTCTCCATTGAGGAATCATATCTTTCATGTGAGTTTGGAAATTTCAGCAAGTACACCTTCTTGGGAAAAGTAGGCACATCTATTGGGTGCTAGTCTTATAGGGTTTGAGCACCCTCTTGTGTGTTAGGTCTTATTGGTGGTGAAGGTCTTTCTCTTGAAGAATATAGCAAAGGATTTGGCTGGGTTTTCTTCCCTTGTTGAGAAGGGTTTCCCAGGATACTTATTTTGTTCTTGTGCATGGTGTTTCTTCTTGTGATCTTGGTTGTTGCAAATGGAATGAACTTCATGCTTAACCTAGCTTATTGAAAAATCAACAATTCCTTTTGAGGATGTTTCCCTATTGAATATTTGTTTTCATTATCTATTTACATACCGTGGTTTGTGTTAGCACTGAGAGTTACCCTCAGATTGCAGGAGGATAAGCCCAATACCCATCAGAATATTTGGTGGATGTTGGTTTTATGAGTGGAGGTCAAATGGAAAAAACTCAGTACAAGAATGATTTTAATCACATAAACTAAACAAGAAATGCACAAGGAAGTGAGGGCCTCATTAACTCCATTCAGTGGTTTGAGTTTAAGTGTGAGTAGGAGGAAGACTTGGTGAGAGAGGTGGACAATTCTGTCATGAGCATTCGTCTTTCAAGTAGATTGGTGAAGAAAAGCTCAGGCTCAAGAGCACTCTTGAACTCAAGTTTCAGACACTGAAATATGTCACATCAGCACAATAATCAAACCTACATTATCATGCAACTACAACAACTCGACTGGATCCTCCATGCCCGAGCCTTTCATCATAAGGGGAAATAAGGTAACAAGGAAACTGACTAAAACTGGTCATAGTACTACTATAATCAAAACTACATTACAATAGAACCACAACCCTCGACTGGATCCTCCATGCCCGAGTGTTTCAGCACAATTTAAACAAAGAAATGAAAGAAACTGACTTCTATTAATGCAAAAGTCTCAAATTTGATACATAACCAGAGAACAGTTATGGCATCAAAAATATTACAAAAGTAGGGAGCAATGTTCAACTAGTTGACACCCTTAACAAATTCTTGCACTAAGTTATTTATAATCAGACCCATTTACAACTTCTAGAAGTGTGAGTTGATCTAGCAGTCTTGTATAAAGATTTCCACTTGTGTACATCCTCTGTCAGACTGTGCATGAATCTTCCTCGAGCTGACAATTATGACCCCTCTGCCAGGGTTGCCATGCCTTCTATTTATGGAGTGAGCCGAGGTTTCAACTACCAGGATGTGTTCATTAATTGAGATCTCCTCGAGATCAAAACAGGGCCTGATTGCGATCCGAGATCTGGGAAATCATGCCATATTTAGCGCCACCGCTTAAATTTTATCCTCCCACCAATTCTAGGATCCATCAAACCTCACATGGAGATGGCGCCAAATTTGGCGCTTTAAGATCCTTGAATGCAAAGTAGCAAATGAGTGCCAAGTGTCTTTGGCCTCTCTCCAACGTGACCTTGGGCTATGACCTGGCGCTTATCCCAAATGGTGTTTCGAGACTTCGCGCTTCGAGAGTCTTCACACCACTCGACTCTAGAGCTCTCGATACCTGAATCGGCTAAATAACTTTACTTAGATCGGCGATCGGATTTGCTTCGCAGTCGACGGATGTGATTGCTTATTTGGAACTCCGAATTGGCTAGTCCTATGCAATGGGTGCTAGCTTCTCTTCCTAGGCCTGCCTCCCACATGACCTTGGTATATGACTTGGGGCTCAACTCCTGAGCACTTCACAACTTTGCACTTCGCGAAGTTTGCACTCTGCTCCTAAAAAATTCTCCAAATCATGGATTCAGGAATTCATTTATCTTTTGCCACGTGTCTCTACAGATGAGCGCCACATGTCGAAACTGAAATCCATCATAGGAATTCCTCGGGAAATGCAAATAAGGAATAAGAGAGAATGTCGAAGTTTCAGAGTCTAGAGAAGATTTGAGCCGTTGGATCTAGGAGGACACGCAGCAGAGATCCATGCACTCCAGACTTCAAAGAAAACTGAGAGGAGAAGCACCTAAAAACCCGAAACCCAAAATCCGAAGTAAATCACGACCGTCTGTTGGAAAGGACACACGACACCTGATCTTCAATTTTGAGCTTCTGCCTAGCGCTAAACCTCATGCAACTTCATAATTTTGAATGGGGTTGTTAATCTGAACTTCAAAGGGGATCTCCGTCATTGAAAACTGAACATGCTCGTTTGCTCGATTTGATTCCTCAATGGACCTCTCTGAGTGTTTTGCTTCGTGCCCATGGTTGATTCATGTATAAACAAAGACTTGGACGAATTTTCGTGGGCTTAGGAAAATAGAATGACTAGTGATTGAGACAAAAGGTGACAAGTGTTCATCTTTAGAGAAAAACAAAAAATATTTTGGGGCGAGACCTATTCGAGTAAGGCATCAAGGAAAACTAGGTTGTTAAAAAAAGAGGAAAAAACGATTTTATTAGTCGAAGGGAAAAAGTTAGGACCTGGCCTGCGAGAGAGAGAGGGGGACAGGGAAAGGATACAGGCTTAGGTATTAACGATAATCACATACGACCCTGACAACTTCATGTGATAAAAGTTTGTAGATATTGCTAACCATTTGGTTGCAAAAGAGCTTTTGAAGCATCTTTAACTAAGAGAGAGACAACAATTTTCAAGCAAATTGTGATGTAATCATAGGTTCAAGGCCATATTTTTTGCACAGGGTTGGATCTTGTTATCCGATATTTTGTCCAAGAGAATGAGGTCTGTGAAATCCTAAAGACATGTCGTGACAAACCTCTTGGATGATACTTTGCCGAAAAAAGAACCGCCAACAATGTTTTGCATCTAGGATATTATTCGCCCACTATCAAAAAGTACGTGAAATGTTCTGACAATTGTAAGAAAATGGGACGAACTATACAATCACATGAGATTCCCCTTCAACATTAGCTCATGGTTGAGCCTTTTGAAAAATGGGCTCTATATTTTGTGGGACCTATCAACCCATCATTCAATAAGAAGGTATATATCTTGGTATGCATCGATTATGTGACCAAGTGGATTGAGGCCAAAGCTCTTACAAAAGAAACATAAGAAACTGGAGAAAATTTCCTATATGAAAAAATCTTTGTCAAATTTAGAATTCCTCATGAGATTGTTATAGACCAATGGACACAATTGACTTCAAATATTATCCACTCCATCACCAAACAGTATCATATCAGGCATAGAACCTCCACCCCATATCATCCATAAGATAATGTGGAAGTTGAAGTCACTCACAAAATTTTGGAATCTATCTTGACCAAAAATCTGCAAATACATTGTAGAGATTAGGCTAGTAGGCATCTATAAGTCTCTTGGGCTTGCCATACTACATGGAGAAACACTACATGCTTCACCCCCTATGACCTTGTAAATGGTAAGCATATACTCCTTACTATTGAGTTTGAAGTTAAAACACTAAGAATACTTTGCAAGTGGGAATGAATCTTTCAAATGCCCAAAATCATTGATTGGTGTAGATTAATGAATTTGATCAACTTCATCAAGTTATCTTGAATCAAACTTTTGTTATAAAAGACAAAGGGCTAAGTGGCATGACAAGTTCATCAAAGAGAAAAAAAAATCCAAGTAGGGGATTGGGCACCATTGTTTGATTCACGATTCAAGGATTTTAAGGGAAAGCTTTGCACTAGATGGCCTAGTCCTTATGAAGTTGACATTGTCTATGGCAATGGCTTTGTCAAGTAATCTAGAATTAATGAGAAAAGGACAATGGACAATGTCCATCAATTGAGATTATATCAGAAACCATTGTCAAATGATGCTTTCATCATAAACCTACCCAAACAATCACACATGGAGAGTGTTGGTGCAATGACTATGTTACTTTCTCGTACAACTCTTTTATTTTGAAGTTGAACTCTCTCTCTCTCTCTCTCTCTCTCTCTCTCTCTCTATATATATATATATATATATATATATATATATATATATATATATATGGTGAAAACCCTTTTTCAAGCACCATCAGACCTTGGATTGTTAGAAAACTAATCTCTTCCTCACATTCATTGGCCTCAATAAATTCTAACTGTGAAAACTCCCTTAGGCGCAGTTAGACAAATCTTGTTTGAAAATTAGCTTGCTTGATGGACAAGGTTTTCTAAAACAAAAAACCAAGAAGAAAACAAGCTATGGATCTTGTTTTTTTCTCAGTTTGATCCTAAGAATCCATCAAGCCTTTTACTATTGATCCAACAATTTGTTGTTGATCCAATAGTTTGTTGTTATTATAATCGTCTTTTCATTGTGATAGATCCTATGCTTTTACCATTATTCTATGCTACAACTTCACCAGAGTTCCATGAATCCCATGGAATGGCCTCCTATATGTTTAAACTATAATTTTGTGCATTCCTTTTGAGTTACCATTCATCATTCAAGTTCCTTAGCACGTTTCCATCATTGCAAATCCTCAACTCTTCTATTGGATTCGGATCCTTGCGATGTATTCTTTAACTTTGCATATCTATCGCAGTAGCTACCTTGTTAAATCTTCCATGGCACTCACAATCATCCACCATCAAGGTAAGTACATGGGATTTTTCATTATGTCTTCATTCTTCAGTGTCAATGCTAACTTTGAATTTATTTTTGAAATTCCTTTTGGTTCTTCTCTGACTTTCCGTTCTTGTCATCATTCCAAACTTTGTTTTCTAAGGTCCGTAAAACATGGGAGTATTGGGGGGCTCAATCATATTACACATGTACATACCAATTAAATAATTCACTTTCCATCATATAACCACCTCGAGGTAGAGATATAAGGTTTGAATATATGCTTACTAATACTACACAAAGCTAGGATAAAACTATTATAGATCCAATAGATCATGTTGCTACTAAACCCACTTCAAAGAGATTGTAGTGGAACTAGGAATATAGAACGAGACAAAGATAATGGAAGTAGGAATCTAGATAAAGATGTCAGGGCAAGAATGAGTAACACTACAGATTGAATTGATTTTCATTAAAGTGGGTCATACATTAATATAATGAGAAGTGACCCCTGGTTTCATATTTCAAGAGGTATGAATGACTCTTCCTATTCACCTATGAATCTTCATATTTCTCCTAAAATAATATTTACAATGTACCATAATCTCAAGGATTGGGTATTTAACATCCCCCCCTCGCCTGTCTTAATTCTAAGGGGTGTTTGCAAGTCCAAGCATCTTTATAAACTTTTCAAAATTTTCTCTTCCAAGCACTTTGGTGAAGATATCTAGAATTTGTTCACTTATGAAACAATGTATCAACTGAATGGTCTTGGCCTATACATGATGTTGAATCAGAAGGTACTTTGTGTTGATGTTCTTTGTTCAATCATGTAAATCTAGGATTCTTGGCCAACTTGATTGCAAATGTTTTGTCAATTATAAGTGGATTAAAATTCCCCTATTTTTCCTACAAATCCTCTAGTATCTTCCTGACCTAGTTAAATTCTTTTGTTTCCTCTGCAACAACCACATATTCTACTTTTGTAGTGTAATCTATTGGAACAATTTTTTTGTGTGATATCCAAGAGATAGTTGTTGATCCAAGACTCATGAAGTATCCCGAAGTAGGAATTTCATTCTTGTTATCCCCATCAAAGTATGAATCTATATGTCCAACTAGTTTTAAGTCTTCTACCTTAAAGTATTTGAGCCCAAAGTCTTGAGTTCCCTTCAAGTACCTCAAAAATCTCTTTGCAACACACCAATATCATTTACAAGGTTTTTGCACGAGCCTAGAAAAGAACCCAACTGGAAATGAAATATTTGGTCTAGTAGTAGTAAGGTAGATAAGACTCCCCACAAGTTGTCTATATTTAGTTGCATCCTCAAATCCATTCCCTTTTTTTGATGTTACCTTTAGATTTTTTTCCATTGGA
>JZKD02S1673016.1:258752-282684 GCA_000966675.3 Picea glauca | reverse complement strand
TTTCTCTTGAAGAATATAGCAAAGGATTTGGCTGGGTTTTCTTCCCTTGTTGAGAAGGGTTTCCCAGGATACTTATTTTGTTCTTGTGCATGGTGTTTCTTCTTGTGATCTTGGTTGTTGCAAATGGAATGAACTTCATGCTTAACCTAGCTTATTGAAAAATCAACAATTCCTTTTGAGGATGTTTCCCTATTGAATATTTGTTTTCATTATCTATTTACATACCGTGGTTTGTGTTAGCACTGAGAGTTACCCTCAGATTGCAGGAGGATAAGCCCAATACCCATCAGAATATTTGGTGGATGTTGGTTTTATGAGTGGAGGTCAAATGGAAAAAACTCAGTACAAGAATGATTTTAATCACATAAACTAAACAAGAAATGCACAAGGAAGTGAGGGCCTCATTAACTCCATTCAGTGGTTTGAGTTTAAGTGTGAGTAGGAGGAAGACTTGGTGAGAGAGGTGGACAATTCTGTCATGAGCATTCGTCTTTCAAGTAGATTGGTGAAGAAAAGCTCAGGCTCAAGAGCACTCTTGAACTCAAGTTTCAGACACTGAAATATGTCACATCAGCACAATAATCAAACCTACATTATCATGCAACTACAACAACTCGACTGGATCCTCCATGCCCGAGCCTTTCATCATAAGGGGAAATAAGGTAACAAGGAAACTGACTAAAACTGGTCATAGTACTACTATAATCAAAACTACATTACAATAGAACCACAACCCTCGACTGGATCCTCCATGCCCGAGTGTTTCAGCACAATTTAAACAAAGAAATGAAAGAAACTGACTTCTATTAATGCAAAAGTCTCAAATTTGATACATAACCAGAGAACAGTTATGGCATCAAAAATATTACAAAAGTAGGGAGCAATGTTCAACTAGTTGACACCCTTAACAAATTCTTGCACTAAGTTATTTATAATCAGACCCATTTACAACTTCTAGAAGTGTGAGTTGATCTAGCAGTCTTGTATAAAGATTTCCACTTGTGTACATCCTCTGTCAGACTGTGCATGAATCTTCCTCGAGCTGACAATTATGACCCCTCTGCCAGGGTTGCCATGCCTTCTATTTATGGAGTGAGCCGAGGTTTCAACTACCAGGATGTGTTCATTAATTGAGATCTCCTCGAGATCAAAACAGGGCCTGATTGCGATCCGAGATCTGGGAAATCATGCCATATTTAGCGCCACCGCTTAAATTTTATCCTCCCACCAATTCTAGGATCCATCAAACCTCACATGGAGATGGCGCCAAATTTGGCGCTTTAAGATCCTTGAATGCAAAGTAGCAAATGAGTGCCAAGTGTCTTTGGCCTCTCTCCAACGTGACCTTGGGCTATGACCTGGCGCTTATCCCAAATGGTGTTTCGAGACTTCGCGCTTCGAGAGTCTTCACACCACTCGACTCTAGAGCTCTCGATACCTGAATCGGCTAAATAACTTTACTTAGATCGGCGATCGGATTTGCTTCGCAGTCGACGGATGTGATTGCTTATTTGGAACTCCGAATTGGCTAGTCCTATGCAATGGGTGCTAGCTTCTCTTCCTAGGCCTGCCTCCCACATGACCTTGGTATATGACTTGGGGCTCAACTCCTGAGCACTTCACAACTTTGCACTTCGCGAAGTTTGCACTCTGCTCCTAAAAAATTCTCCAAATCATGGATTCAGGAATTCATTTATCTTTTGCCACGTGTCTCTACAGATGAGCGCCACATGTCGAAACTGAAATCCATCATAGGAATTCCTCGGGAAATGCAAATAAGGAATAAGAGAGAATGTCGAAGTTTCAGAGTCTAGAGAAGATTTGAGCCGTTGGATCTAGGAGGACACGCAGCAGAGATCCATGCACTCCAGACTTCAAAGAAAACTGAGAGGAGAAGCACCTAAAAACCCGAAACCCAAAATCCGAAGTAAATCACGACCGTCTGTTGGAAAGGACACACGACACCTGATCTTCAATTTTGAGCTTCTGCCTAGCGCTAAACCTCATGCAACTTCATAATTTTGAATGGGGTTGTTAATCTGAACTTCAAAGGGGATCTCCGTCATTGAAAACTGAACATGCTCGTTTGCTCGATTTGATTCCTCAATGGACCTCTCTGAGTGTTTTGCTTCGTGCCCATGGTTGATTCATGTATAAACAAAGACTTGGACGAATTTTCGTGGGCTTAGGAAAATAGAATGACTAGTGATTGAGACAAAAGGTGACAAGTGTTCATCTTTAGAGAAAAACAAAAAATATTTTGGGGCGAGACCTATTCGAGTAAGGCATCAAGGAAAACTAGGTTGTTAAAAAAAGAGGAAAAAACGATTTTATTAGTCGAAGGGAAAAAGTTAGGACCTGGCCTGCGAGAGAGAGAGGGGGACAGGGAAAGGATACAGGCTTAGGTATTAACGATAATCACATACGACCCTGACAACTTCATGTGATAAAAGTTTGTAGATATTGCTAACCATTTGGTTGCAAAAGAGCTTTTGAAGCATCTTTAACTAAGAGAGAGACAACAATTTTCAAGCAAATTGTGATGTAATCATAGGTTCAAGGCCATATTTTTTGCACAGGGTTGGATCTTGTTATCCGATATTTTGTCCAAGAGAATGAGGTCTGTGAAATCCTAAAGACATGTCGTGACAAACCTCTTGGATGATACTTTGCCGAAAAAAGAACCGCCAACAATGTTTTGCATCTAGGATATTATTCGCCCACTATCAAAAAGTACGTGAAATGTTCTGACAATTGTAAGAAAATGGGACGAACTATACAATCACATGAGATTCCCCTTCAACATTAGCTCATGGTTGAGCCTTTTGAAAAATGGGCTCTATATTTTGTGGGACCTATCAACCCATCATTCAATAAGAAGGTATATATCTTGGTATGCATCGATTATGTGACCAAGTGGATTGAGGCCAAAGCTCTTACAAAAGAAACATAAGAAACTGGAGAAAATTTCCTATATGAAAAAATCTTTGTCAAATTTAGAATTCCTCATGAGATTGTTATAGACCAATGGACACAATTGACTTCAAATATTATCCACTCCATCACCAAACAGTATCATATCAGGCATAGAACCTCCACCCCATATCATCCATAAGATAATGTGGAAGTTGAAGTCACTCACAAAATTTTGGAATCTATCTTGACCAAAAATCTGCAAATACATTGTAGAGATTAGGCTAGTAGGCATCTATAAGTCTCTTGGGCTTGCCATACTACATGGAGAAACACTACATGCTTCACCCCCTATGACCTTGTAAATGGTAAGCATATACTCCTTACTATTGAGTTTGAAGTTAAAACACTAAGAATACTTTGCAAGTGGGAATGAATCTTTCAAATGCCCAAAATCATTGATTGGTGTAGATTAATGAATTTGATCAACTTCATCAAGTTATCTTGAATCAAACTTTTGTTATAAAAGACAAAGGGCTAAGTGGCATGACAAGTTCATCAAAGAGAAAAAAAAATCCAAGTAGGGGATTGGGCACCATTGTTTGATTCACGATTCAAGGATTTTAAGGGAAAGCTTTGCACTAGATGGCCTAGTCCTTATGAAGTTGACATTGTCTATGGCAATGGCTTTGTCAAGTAATCTAGAATTAATGAGAAAAGGACAATGGACAATGTCCATCAATTGAGATTATATCAGAAACCATTGTCAAATGATGCTTTCATCATAAACCTACCCAAACAATCACACATGGAGAGTGTTGGTGCAATGACTATGTTACTTTCTCGTACAACTCTTTTATTTTGAAGTTGAACTCTCTCTCTCTCTCTCTCTCTCTCTCTCTCTCTCTATATATATATATATATATATATATATATATATATATATATATATATGGTGAAAACCCTTTTTCAAGCACCATCAGACCTTGGATTGTTAGAAAACTAATCTCTTCCTCACATTCATTGGCCTCAATAAATTCTAACTGTGAAAACTCCCTTAGGCGCAGTTAGACAAATCTTGTTTGAAAATTAGCTTGCTTGATGGACAAGGTTTTCTAAAACAAAAAACCAAGAAGAAAACAAGCTATGGATCTTGTTTTTTTCTCAGTTTGATCCTAAGAATCCATCAAGCCTTTTACTATTGATCCAACAATTTGTTGTTGATCCAATAGTTTGTTGTTATTATAATCGTCTTTTCATTGTGATAGATCCTATGCTTTTACCATTATTCTATGCTACAACTTCACCAGAGTTCCATGAATCCCATGGAATGGCCTCCTATATGTTTAAACTATAATTTTGTGCATTCCTTTTGAGTTACCATTCATCATTCAAGTTCCTTAGCACGTTTCCATCATTGCAAATCCTCAACTCTTCTATTGGATTCGGATCCTTGCGATGTATTCTTTAACTTTGCATATCTATCGCAGTAGCTACCTTGTTAAATCTTCCATGGCACTCACAATCATCCACCATCAAGGTAAGTACATGGGATTTTTCATTATGTCTTCATTCTTCAGTGTCAATGCTAACTTTGAATTTATTTTTGAAATTCCTTTTGGTTCTTCTCTGACTTTCCGTTCTTGTCATCATTCCAAACTTTGTTTTCTAAGGTCCGTAAAACATGGGAGTATTGGGGGGCTCAATCATATTACACATGTACATACCAATTAAATAATTCACTTTCCATCATATAACCACCTCGAGGTAGAGATATAAGGTTTGAATATATGCTTACTAATACTACACAAAGCTAGGATAAAACTATTATAGATCCAATAGATCATGTTGCTACTAAACCCACTTCAAAGAGATTGTAGTGGAACTAGGAATATAGAACGAGACAAAGATAATGGAAGTAGGAATCTAGATAAAGATGTCAGGGCAAGAATGAGTAACACTACAGATTGAATTGATTTTCATTAAAGTGGGTCATACATTAATATAATGAGAAGTGACCCCTGGTTTCATATTTCAAGAGGTATGAATGACTCTTCCTATTCACCTATGAATCTTCATATTTCTCCTAAAATAATATTTACAATGTACCATAATCTCAAGGATTGGGTATTTAACATCCCCCCCTCGCCTGTCTTAATTCTAAGGGGTGTTTGCAAGTCCAAGCATCTTTATAAACTTTTCAAAATTTTCTCTTCCAAGCACTTTGGTGAAGATATCTAGAATTTGTTCACTTATGAAACAATGTATCAACTGAATGGTCTTGGCCTATACATGATGTTGAATCAGAAGGTACTTTGTGTTGATGTTCTTTGTTCAATCATGTAAATCTAGGATTCTTGGCCAACTTGATTGCAAATGTTTTGTCAATTATAAGTGGATTAAAATTCCCCTATTTTTCCTACAAATCCTCTAGTATCTTCCTGACCTAGTTAAATTCTTTTGTTTCCTCTGCAACAACCACATATTCTACTTTTGTAGTGTAATCTATTGGAACAATTTTTTTGTGTGATATCCAAGAGATAGTTGTTGATCCAAGACTCATGAAGTATCCCGAAGTAGGAATTTCATTCTTGTTATCCCCATCAAAGTATGAATCTATATGTCCAACTAGTTTTAAGTCTTCTACCTTAAAGTATTTGAGCCCAAAGTCTTGAGTTCCCTTCAAGTACCTCAAAAATCTCTTTGCAACACACCAATATCATTTACAAGGTTTTTGCACGAGCCTAGAAAAGAACCCAACTGGAAATGAAATATTTGGTCTAGTAGTAGTAAGGTAGATAAGACTCCCCACAAGTTGTCTATATTTAGTTGCATCCTCAAATCCATTCCCTTTTTTTGATGTTACCTTTAGATTTTTTTCCATTGGAATAGAGAGAGGATTACAATTAGCCATGCCAAGTTTGTTCAACAATTCTCCAATGTACTTCTTTTGGGAGATGAATACATGCTTTGGATTCTAAGTTACTTGAATACCCATGAAGTAGTGAAGATGTCCCATGTCATTAATTTAAAATCCCTTATTCAATTATTTCTTTATGGATGCAATATATGCTTCATTGTTCCTTTTATCAAAAGATCATCTACATACACCACAAGATATACAACAATTTTGTCAACTTTCTTGACAAACAAAGTTGCATCATCAAGATTACAATGCTTGAAATTGATCTTTAAAAGATGCTTAGTTAGCTTTTCATACCATGTGTGAGGTGTTTTTTTTAGGCCATACAAAGACTTGATGAGCTTGCATACCTTATGTTTTTTACCCTTCATAGCAAATCCTTTGGGTTGAGACATGTAGACATTCTATTTCAAGTCTCCATTTAAGAAGGTTGTCTTCACATCCATGTGATGAATCTTCCACCTATTCTACGTTGACAAAGACAACAAAGCAAGAACAATATCCCATTTTGTTGTGGGGGGGGAAGTCCCCTCATAATCTATGCCTTCTTTCTATGTGAATCGTTTCACCACAAGACTTGTTTTATGCTTGTCAAGTGAGCCATCTAATTTGTACTTATTCATGTAGATCCACATACAACTAATTGGTTTAGTTCCAAATGGAGGATCCATCAAATTCCATGTCTCATTCTTGATGAGAGCATCATACTCCTACATGGATTCTTTCCATTCATTATGAGAAGAAACTTCTTCAAAGGAAGTTGGTTCAATGTTAGTAGACAAATTCAATTCATAATCATATGAAACATCCATATCATTTACATTACTTGAATTTGAATTATCTACATCACCTCCATCGTATTGTTTTGTTGAGCTTATGGTTCCTATCTTTCCAACCTCACGAGGACGAACACTTTCAAGTGTATTTATGAGCCACTTTGGACATTTTTGTGAAGGTCCAAATTGCCCCACTAATTGAGATGGTGTTGCATTTCCATCAAGGTTCAACCTTTCAATCCTCTCAATCACATCATCCAATTGAACTCCATATTCTATTAAAGTGGTTAGATATTCTACATGAGGGGGAGATGGCACTTCAAAAGAAGATTCCAGAGATAGATTGATCTAAGATAGGGGTCCCCCCTTCAAGATGAAAAATCTCATTATCAAACATGTGATATGTCTTTACATGGGTGAATCTATCTAGATGATCAAACCATTGCTCAATAGTTTTTTCGTTCTTGTTTGATTCAAGAAAAACCATATCTATGGAAAGAACGGATTTTTTGTTTACCTCATTATAAAGATGATATGCTTTTGTAATATTTGAGTATCCCAAGAAGATGCACTTTCGACTCCTTGCACCAAGTTTGTTTCTTTTCTCCTTAGGAATTAAGGCATAGTAGGTTGAACCAAAGACCCTGAGATTCCTCACCAAAAGAATATGACCATACCACATTTCATAAGGAGTTTTGTTCCCAAGAGCATGAGATGGAATCCTATTTTTCACATATATTGCACATAGCACTGCATCGGCCCAAAACATCAACTTCACATTCTTGAACATACCATGTTCAAGAGTGTCATGTTCATTCTTTCCGCTACACCATTCTGTTGAGGATTGTATGAAACCGTGGTTTGATGCTTGATCCCATGTTGATGAAGATAGCTTTAAAACTCATTTGAAGTGTTTTCCACTCCACTATCAGTATGAACAGTGTCATTATGAGATTGGGCTTCATTTTCAATCCATAGATGGAATTTTTTAAATGTTTCACATGCTTGAGATTTTTGTTTCAACAAATAAACCCAACACATCTTGGTGTAGTCATCAATAAAAGTCATGATATATTTATTACCAAAGGTAGTTGGAACATGCACGGGGCCACACAAATTAGAGCGTATCAACTCTATCTTTCTACGTTCTCTCGAAGTGGAATCATGAAAGGTTGTTTGTTGTGTTTACCAAGGTTACATGCCTCACATTGCTTCAAGTTACCTAGAATGGTAGGCAAACTAGAAACACCATTTCTCTTCAACAAGTGTTCCCATAATTGTTGTGCCCAAATCTAGCATGCCATAAGAGACTAGAAGACAATGTACCTTCATCATGGTGACAAAGGTATGCAAAATTTTGTGCTCGTGCAGATGTCTCTTTCAGCTTCAACAATTCGTCATCCTCCCATCTTGTCATGACAACCATGTTGTTGAAAGACCTTATTTAAACTTGTCCATCAAACATGGCCTTGTTGTTGAATGTGCACAAGAGACCACAAATTCCTTCACAAATCAGGAAGATAGAGAACATCATGCAAAAGAAAGTCTGAAAATCCAAGGAATCCAGACAATTTGAACCTGATGGTGCCAATTCCTATAGATTTGAGACTGAACCAGATGTAAATTCACTGCATCATATACATTTTCATTCAATTCTTCAAAGAAGTCTCCAAAAATTCATGTGGCACCTCTCCAAGATGTAAATTCACGTGGCACCTCTCCAAAAATTCACGTGGCACCTCTCTAGAGGTAAATTCACTGCACCAATGTTAAGCGACCAAACACCTCTCCAAGAAGAAAATGAAATTTTAAACAAATCTTCATTTATGTCAATATTGTAATGAGAAATAACATATTGAGTTTTTGTTAGAAATAGGGAAAAATTGAAACAAAAATGCCTTTTTAAAATTTATGTTCACTAGATCAGCATAAGGAATGAGAGATATAAACAGATATGAAACAAAAAAAAATTCTGAGTATGAAAAATAAACTTTTATCTTATCCCCTGATTCAATGATAGATGTACTTATCACATGTGTGTATGTAAGCCTCTGTAAAATATGCTCAGAATTTAGTTTAGGTTCTTGGATCAAACCTCTAGGGTTTGATCTCTGTCAATGTGGAATGTGGGACATAATTTCCAATGATAGAGACCTCCAAAGAAACAACGATAAAACCCATAGACAATTAGATGACAGAAATACCCTAGCAGAGAGAACCCTCCACAACACAGTGATAAATTCCAAGAATGAAAACTATAACAGGTTAGAAAACCCTCTATTAGCTAACTACCAAAAACTTAGATCAGGAATAACTGGACAGCAAGTGTCAAACCCTCCATAAGNAAGTCCCCTCATAATCTATGCCTTCTTTCTATGTGAATCGTTTCACCACAAGACTTGTTTTATGCTTGTCAAGTGAGCCATCTAATTTGTACTTATTCATGTAGATCCACATACAACTAATTGGTTTAGTTCCAAATGGAGGATCCATCAAATTCCATGTCTCATTCTTGATGAGAGCATCATACTCCTACATGGATTCTTTCCATTCATTATGAGAAGAAACTTCTTCAAAGGAAGTTGGTTCAATGTTAGTAGACAAATTCAATTCATAATCATATGAAACATCCATATCATTTACATTACTTGAATTTGAATTATCTACATCACCTCCATCGTATTGTTTTGTTGAGCTTATGGTTCCTATCTTTCCAACCTCACGAGGACGAACACTTTCAAGTGTATTTATGAGCCACTTTGGACATTTTTGTGAAGGTCCAAATTGCCCCACTAATTGAGATGGTGTTGCATTTCCATCAAGGTTCAACCTTTCAATCCTCTCAATCACATCATCCAATTGAACTCCATATTCTATTAAAGTGGTTAGATATTCTACATGAGGGGGAGATGGCACTTCAAAAGAAGATTCCAGAGATAGATTGATCTAAGATAGGGGTCCCCCCTTCAAGATGAAAAATCTCATTATCAAACATGTGATATGTCTTTACATGGGTGAATCTATCTAGATGATCAAACCATTGCTCAATAGTTTTTTCGTTCTTGTTTGATTCAAGAAAAACCATATCTATGGAAAGAACGGATTTTTTGTTTACCTCATTATAAAGATGATATGCTTTTGTAATATTTGAGTATCCCAAGAAGATGCACTTTCGACTCCTTGCACCAAGTTTGTTTCTTTTCTCCTTAGGAATTAAGGCATAGTAGGTTGAACCAAAGACCCTGAGATTCCTCACCAAAAGAATATGACCATACCACATTTCATAAGGAGTTTTGTTCCCAAGAGCATGAGATGGAATCCTATTTTTCACATATATTGCACATAGCACTGCATCGGCCCAAAACATCAACTTCACATTCTTGAACATACCATGTTCAAGAGTGTCATGTTCATTCTTTCCGCTACACCATTCTGTTGAGGATTGTATGAAACCGTGGTTTGATGCTTGATCCCATGTTGATGAAGATAGCTTTAAAACTCATTTGAAGTGTTTTCCACTCCACTATCAGTATGAACAGTGTCATTATGAGATTGGGCTTCATTTTCAATCCATAGATGGAATTTTTTAAATGTTTCACATGCTTGAGATTTTTGTTTCAACAAATAAACCCAACACATCTTGGTGTAGTCATCAATAAAAGTCATGATATATTTATTACCAA
Source organism: Picea glauca (assembly GCA_000966675.3). Lineage (NCBI taxonomy): Eukaryota > Viridiplantae > Streptophyta > Pinopsida > Pinales > Pinaceae > Picea > Picea glauca. The sequence goes on along the minus strand of JZKD02S1673016.1, from coordinate 272,389 downwards.
AGGTAGTTGGAACATGCACGGGGCCACACAAATTAGAGCGTATCAACTCTATCTTTCTACGTTCTCTCGAAGTGGAATCATGAAAGGTTGTTTGTTGTGTTTACCAAGGTTACATGCCTCACATTGCTTCAAGTTACCTAGAATGGTAGGCAAACTAGAAACACCATTTCTCTTCAACAAGTGTTCCCATAATTGTTGTGCCCAAATCTAGCATGCCATAAGAGACTAGAAGACAATGTACCTTCATCATGGTGACAAAGGTATGCAAAATTTTGTGCTCGTGCAGATGTCTCTTTCAGCTTCAACAATTCGTCATCCTCCCATCTTGTCATGACAACCATGTTGTTGAAAGACCTTATTTAAACTTGTCCATCAAACATGGCCTTGTTGTTGAATGTGCACAAGAGACCACAAATTCCTTCACAAATCAGGAAGATAGAGAACATCATGCAAAAGAAAGTCTGAAAATCCAAGGAATCCAGACAATTTGAACCTGATGGTGCCAATTCCTATAGATTTGAGACTGAACCAGATGTAAATTCACTGCATCATATACATTTTCATTCAATTCTTCAAAGAAGTCTCCAAAAATTCATGTGGCACCTCTCCAAGATGTAAATTCACGTGGCACCTCTCCAAAAATTCACGTGGCACCTCTCTAGAGGTAAATTCACTGCACCAATGTTAAGCGACCAAACACCTCTCCAAGAAGAAAATGAAATTTTAAACAAATCTTCATTTATGTCAATATTGTAATGAGAAATAACATATTGAGTTTTTGTTAGAAATAGGGAAAAATTGAAACAAAAATGCCTTTTTAAAATTTATGTTCACTAGATCAGCATAAGGAATGAGAGATATAAATAGATATGAAACAAAAAAAAATTATGAGTATGAAAAATAAACTTTTATCTTATCCCCTGATTCAATGATAGATGTACTTATCACATGTGTGTATGTAAGCCTCTGTAAAATATGCTCACAATTTAGTTTAGGTTCCTGGATCAAACCTCTAGGGTTTGATCTCTGTCAATGTGGAATGTGGGACATAATTTCCAATGATAGAGACCTCCAAAGAAACAACAATAAAACCCATAGACAATTAGATAACAGAAATACCCCAGCAGAGAGAACCCTCCACAACACAGTGATAAATTCCAAGAATGAAAACTGTAACAGGTTAGAAAACCCTCTATTAGCTAACTACCAAAAACTTAGATCAGGAATAGCTGGATAGCAAGTGTCAAACCCTCCATAAGCAACAACAACAAATCAAATTAGGAATAGTTGAACAACAAGTGTCAAACCCTCCATAAGAAACAACAAAAACTCATATCAGGAATAACTGTACAACAAGTGTCAAACCCTCCACAAGAAACAACAAAAACTCAGATCAGGAATAACTGAACAACAAGTGTCAAACCCTTCATAAGCAGCAGAAAAAACTCAAATCGATAATAACTGGCCAGCAAGATGAAAAACCCCACACAAAGATCTCAACACACCATGCGGAAACTAGAAGAGGCATTCGCACTCCTCACACAACAAAGGACATGGCCCAGAAGTAGCACAGGGCACCTATACACAGATTTGCGGCCCTCAAAATTGTTCTAACAGCCAAGAAGAGAGGCAGCGACACCTTCCCTCGGGTCTGTGGCTCTCTTAAGCAGACTGGCATCAAATGGAGAGGATAAGCAACAGGTCAGGGGGTTCGGCCCTCATCTCTAGTAAACAAGAATTTCCAGAAGTAGTTCCCAGCCAAATGATGTCTAAGAAAAAAAAACTTCAAATCTGAGAAGATAGTCCAAAGAGGAGGTCGCACCATCACCAAGCGAGATCAACTGAGGTAGTCGCAACAAAAGGAGAGAGAGAGAAAGAGGTGTGTGTAATAGAATGCTAGGGGGTAGGGTCTTATTTATAGTTAGGGAGAGAGGTTAGGGTAATTAAAAAATATGATTAAATATTGACATTTGATTAATATTAATATTAATTAAAATGTCAATTAATATTAATATTAATTATAAAAACCCTAAACACATATAAAACCCCAATCACATAACACAAAACCCTAATCACATAAAGTAAAACTCCAATCACATAAAACAAGAGGAAAACAAAACAACAAGGAGTTACTTTTTAAGACAAAGTGAAAGGGGGTCCATAATGGAAAAACATGTCCACATGAGTCTCATAATGACCTATAAACTTTATTATCACTGCATAATAGGGTACATCAACAATGTGGTCATGTCTATCTTCATAGGCATTCCTAGGTCTCATGGACCATCCCAGGAGAAAGGAAGATGATCACACATCAACACATCTTGGTATTACACCAAGATCTACCTGGTCAATGACTAGTTTGCCCCAAAACACATATAGGGGCCCTATAACACATCTAGGGACTTATACCAACCACCAAGGAACACATCCAAGGATCAATCCAAGCACTGAGCAAGGATTCCCTAGAACACAGCCAGGGGCCCTAGACACGTCTAGGGACTTATATCAACCACCAAGGAACATATACAAGGATCAATCCAAGCACTGGGAAAGGATTCCCTAGACCACATTCAAGGGCCCTAGACACATCTAGGGACTTACTTCTTAGTACAAGACCAAGAACCCTGGTCATATATCAGGGGCCCTCACTAGGGTCTTTTTCCAAGGCTCTCACTGCTTGGTCTCATACCAAGAAACCCTAGGAATGTGTTGGGGGCCCTAGTCCACAGCTAGGCTCTTTTCCACCCTCCGGAGAATGGCTCTTGCAGCTACATTAATTTCAACACTCCCTCTCAGCAAGAGAGGCATTCTCAGCAATACCAAGCTTGTCTCGAAAGTACACATACTTTGTCAATGACAGAGGCATGGTCAAAATATTTGTGGTTTGTTCCGCTGTCGGAATATACTGAATACTGAGAATGTTCTTTTGCACGATGTCCCGAACATAGTGATATATCATCTCAATTTGTTTTGTTATGTTATGAAAACATAGGAATCACAGAGAGCTTTACACAACTCTAGTTATCACAGTGGATTACTGTGGGTTCCAACTCAGCATTGAACAAATTTGAGAGTATCTTTTTGAGCCACGTTGCTTCTTTACTGGAAGCGCTTGCAGCAATGTATTATGCCTCTATAGTGCTCTAGGCTATGGAGCCCTATTTCCTGTTGGACCAGGAGATCATAACAGAACCCAATCTGAAACAATATTCAAAAGTACTCTTCCGGTCCACTGTACTGCCCATCCAATCTGAATCTGTATAACCATGAAGCATTACACCTCCATTGAAGTGTATCTAAGCCCATAGGTTATAGTCCCCTGAACATCTCTCGAAATATGTTTAACAACAACCAATGGTTCATACATGAACTAGTAGAGGGCATTCACTACATGATAAATATCTGGTCTGGTATGTATAAGATACATCAATGACCTAATGATAATGAGGTCTTCCAGATCTGAACCTGTAGCTTGGTCTTGTAACTTCTTTAGGTTAGAAATCATCGGTGTGGGTATGAACTTACAGTTCAACATGCTAAGTCTGTAGAGCATATCAACTGCATACTTTCTCTTGTAAGAGAAGGATCTCACCTAGTTTCTGCCACACTTCTATGCTCAGAAAATAATGAAAAAAGACCCAAGTCTTTTATTTCAAATTTTGTTGAAAAGCTCCCTCTTATTCTGAGCTATCAAATTTTCCTTACCTGTAAGGAACAAATCATCCTAAGATAACATGATGATTATGTACAATCTTTATATAAAGATTGGAATCTGCAGTACTCTTGGTGAACCCAAGACTCTATAGAGAAACGGTCAATTCTTCCATACCAAGCTCTTGGAGCTTGCTTCAATACATGGGATTCTTTCCCATGGATTACAAACCTCTCAGGTTGTTCGATATAACCTCTTGTTCAACTTCACCGTTAAGAAAAAGAGTCTTAACATTTATCTTGTGAAGTTTCCAACCAAAAACTCCAACAAGGGATATAATGATTATGATGGAAGTATACCTAGTAGAGATCACATCATAGTCAATTTTTTTGAATTTTTTCAACACTACCATCTGCTACATGTCATGGCCTAACTCACATATAGAGACTGCTCCCTCTAAGTCTCATAATATGTCTGCATCTCTGCATGTACAAACTGGCTCCCTCTGAACCTACAATATCCTTTAATTGATGTCATATCTCTTCAAGAAGTACTTGGTTCTGGTACCAAATTGAATATGAAAAGCTTGAATTAGTTTGGGTTGAAGACACACTTGTACTTTGCAGCCTACTACCAGTGGTAGCTATCTAGGGCATCTTTTGTGTATGCAGTATCTGTTAGTTCAAGTAATTGTCTTACTATGCAAGACCCCTTTTTATAGAGTTTTGGTTCCTGGTCCGAGTTACTAACTAATTCTCAAACTGATAAAAAATGGATATTTTGAAGGCAACAGATGTCTGTAATGTAACTAATAAAATATTGCAGCAAATTCTGTTGAAGTTGGCATGGGAGAGTCTAAGTAGGATCAAATGCACATGGGTATTTGTGGCTATGCAATGTAACATAAGTGTGCCCATGTACGTCCCACAAGTGTACAAGATAATAAATAAGATAGTTTTTCACTATCCCCTCCACTTCAAATAGTCCAAATAGTACTGGAGTAACCATATGCCACAAAGCCAATATCTTCTTCTTGAATCTTCTCATGAACCCTACCACTCAAGATAAGGAAGATAGTGTATGATGAAAGAGACAAGTTCTCTCTATCTCTCTTAACAAAATCTTGTGTTCAATATGAATTCTAAAAAGACTTCTCCTTCATTTATTTAATGGAAATGAGGGAGGATAACAATCATAACATGAAAAGAAAAAAATTATGTAAGTGGTAATCATGATCATAAGGAGGGCATGTGTCACTACATGTTTGCTCTATCCAAGGATGGGTTTGTTATAAAATCCGCAAGGTGAATATGACAGCCCATCATTAAGCCATAAAGAAACATCAACAAAAGTCTTCAAATTCCCCAACCCTTGCATTGCAATGATTACCCTTAGAGGCACCTCAGAAATGATCTTGATCAAACCCTTAAGAGGAAGGGCCCATTCTATATGAGGCTTTAAGTGAAATCTCTATTAATTTGAAAATAAATTAAACTTGAGATGCAGTGGACAGACCAACTTGGTGACTTTGCCCTTGAAGTCTCTAGACAAAACCTATTTCAAACAAAAACAGTCAGAGGTATTGTATCTATATGTCATAAAAATATTATAGGTCTACTACAAGCTGTAAAAATTGTTGTGCCTTATCAGTATGTTCATCTATTGTAGATTCATAAACATCTAATATTCCACTGCATAATAGATGCTTGTCAAAAATAGCAGACCTCTCTGAGACTTGTGCATTAAAGCATGAATCACAAGAAGTTTAGCAAAGAGGACAAATAATTATAGTAAAAGTAAATGCACACACAGATTATTGCTTAGTTTGAAACACTATCAACACCACCAGATAGGATAATCCCCTTTACAAAATCAATACTTCTGGAATACACAGACCATTGGGTAACAAAACCATGGCTGCTAGAGCTGGTCACTATGAAGATAACTTGGAATACACTACTCATAATATAAGTGCTATCAGATGCTATCATGACAAACACAACATTCAATTAAAAAGGAGGTCATTTACTAACCCATTCTACCTTTCTTGGATCAAGGGCCCATGATGCACATTAGACAAGAGACAATGTTGCAACATGGAATGAACTCTAATACACCATCTGTCCACCACTAAGCATAGAAAGTTGGGTCAAGTAGTAAATTAAAAACAATAAGAAACAACCTTGAGAAAGCTAAATCAAAAACTGAAACTAGGTGCCCTTAAAAGGGTCATCATACAAGTACTCTCTCTTTACTTCAAAATAGATAGAAAGTCAAGGAGAACAGAGCATCTTGTGATTGGGTTTCAATGATTGTTGATTTGCAAACCCTAAAAAGTGGATCTACGCAGGCTCAAGTCTGCAGCTCTTGAGCTCTATTCATGCCCCGAGCTCTGATCCCATGTTAGAAATAGGGAAAAATTGAAACAAAAATGTCTTTTTAAAATTCATGTTCACTAGATCAGTGTAAAGAATGAGAGATATAAACAGATCCGAAACAAACAAAAATTATGAGTATGAAAAATAAACTTTTATCTTACCCCCTGATTCAATGATAGATGTACTTGTCACATGTGTGTATGTAAGCCTCTGTAAAATATGCTCAGAATTTAGTTTAGGTTCATGGATCAAACCTAGGGTTTGATCTCTGTCAATGTGGACTGTGGGACATAATTGCCAATGATAGAGACCCCCAAAGAAACAACAATAAAACCTCTAGACAATTAGATAACAGAAATACCCCAGTAAAGAGAACCCTCCACAACACAATGATAAAGCACAAGAATGAAAATTGTAACAGTGTAGCAAACCCTCCATTAGCTAACTACCAAAAACTCAGATCGGGAATAACTCGACAACAAGTGTCAAACCATCCACAAGCAACAGCAAAAACTCAGATTAGGAATAACTAGACAGCAAGTGTCAAACCCTCCATAAGCAACAACAAAAACTCATATCATGAATAACTGAAAAACAAGTGTCAAACCCTTGATAAGCAACAACAAAACTCAGATCGGGAATAACTGGACAACAAGTGTCAAACCCTCCACAACCAACAACAAAAACTCAGATCAGGGATAACTGGACAGCAAGTGTTAAACCCTCCATAAGCAACAACAAAAACTCAGATCAGGAATAACTAGCCAGCAAGATGAAAAACCCCACACAAAGATCTCAACACACCATGCGGCAGCCAGAGGGGGGATCCACACTCCTCACACAACAAAGGAGAGGGCCCAGAAGTAGCCTGTGGCACCTATACACAGATTCATGGCCCTCAAAACTGTTCTAGCAGCCAAGAAGAGAGGCAGTGGCACCTTCCCTCGGGTCTGTGGCTCTCTTAAGTAGATTGGCATTGAATGGAGAGGTTAAGCAGTAGGTCAGGGGGTCTGGCCCTCATCTTTAGTAAACAAAAATTTCAAGGCGTAGCTCCCAGCAAAACGGTGTCTAAGAAAAAAAACTTCAGATCTGAGAAGATAGTCCAAAGAGGAGGTCGCACCATCACCAAGGGAGATCAACTGAGGTAGTCACAACAAAAGGAGAGAGAAAGAGAGGTGTGTGTAATAGAATGCTAGGGGGTAGGGTCTTATTTATAGTTAGGAAGAGAGGTTAGGGTAATTAAAAATTATGATTAAATATTGACATTTAATTAATATAAATATTAATTAAAATGTCAATTAATATTAATAATAATTATAAAAACCCTAAACAAATATAAAACCCCAATCACATAACATAAAACCCTAATCACATAAAGTAAAACCTCAATTACATAAAACAAGAGAAAAACAAGGGGTTAYTTTTTAAGACAAAGTCAAGKGGRGTCCATAATGGCAAAACATGTCCACATGAGTCTCATAATGACCTATAAACTTTATCATCACTGCATAAGAGAGTACATCAACAATGTGGTCATGTCYATCTTCATAAGCACTCMTAGGTCTCATGCACCATYCCGAGAGAGAGGAAGAKGATCACACATCAACACATTTTGGTATTACACCAAGATCTAYCTRGTCAAAGACCAGTTTGCCCCAGAACACATCTGGGRGCCCTAGAACACATCTAGGGTCTTATCCACCAARGTACAARACCGARGATCAACCCATGCATTAAACAAARGTTCCCTGGAACACATCTAAGAGCCCTAGACACATCTAGGGACTTATACCGACCACCAAGGAACAYATCCAAKGATCAATCCAAGCAYCGGGCAAAGATTCCCTRRACCACATTCARGGGCCCTAGACACATCTARGRACTTACTGMTTGGTCYAAGACCAAAAACCCCAATCATATATTGGAGACCCTCACTAAAGTGYTTTGCCATGGCTCTCACTGCTTGGTCTCATACCAAGAAACCCCAAAAGTGTGTTAGGGGCCCTAGTCCACAGCTAGGGTCTTTTCCATYCTCCGGAAAATGGCTCTTGCAGCWRCATTAATTTCAACARTGTTGTCTTYCTTTTGTTCTTGCTTGTCTTTGATCTTCTYCCATGAATCTTATAAGTCTTTGCCTCATGTCCATTCTTGCCACAATGGATACAATGAAAATCAAATCCTCACGAATAATGARAACAATGTTCACTTCAAAGGCTGCTCCATCTAYAGGAGCCCTAGAATTAGCTATCACAGCCTCGATTGGAGGCCAAGGATGAGAAATTCGACAGCCTGTTGAAGGAATTGAGCTACTTTTACAGCTGTAGCTTCATTTCATTTCCCAGCASGAWYGGGTTATTTCTGTGAATGTTGGTCATTTCAATTTCCCGTTGAATTGGGCTATGTCTGGGAACGTTACGGGCTTGGATGGCCCACTTGGGGATTKTTGTGAATGGAGCTCTCGTTTAATTGTCATCCCTCCTTTAACTGCCAAATTCTACCCCATCTGCGGCTGTTGCTTACTTCGATTCYCMTGGCCTATTGCTGAAAGTGGTYTAATCGACGGGAGATGAACCTCCGCATGGAATAGTGTCTTTCGCAACGCCCACGCGATCTGAGAACGACGAGTGCAAATCGGGGTCGTAGAGCCAATGGTAGAGGCGGGCGGAGGCGGAGTATAAAGCGGTGGAGACGGCTTGGGCGACCTCCTGGCTATCAAGGCCTCGGACTGGCACAGAGCCGAGGCTTCTGAGAGTTGCTGCCAGCGCTCAATCTTGCAGTAGTCGGCGCACTGTTCGTACCTGGGCAGCAAACAGACTCTTGGAGAAGAATGCGGCCAAAGAGAAGAAACCCTTGTGATTTCCCTTGAAATGCGACTGGTTGAAACCTTTGATTCAAGGCCCAAAGCATTGCACAGGGCGGAAGCATCCTCAAGGTTTTCGGATGCCAAACGCATCCAACGTGGCTCTGATGATGGAGTTATATAAAAATAGCCTGCTCCTATACCACTGTCACATCAGGGATGAGGAGCTCCACTGATTGAATTGATTTTCATTAAATATATTAATATAGAGAAGTGAACTTTGGTTTCATCATTTAAGAGAAAATAGCCTGCTCCTATACCACTGTCACATCGGGGATGAGTAGCTAGATTGAATTGATTTTCATTAAATACATTAATATAAGAGAAGTGAACTTTGGTTTCGTTTTCTAAGAGGTTCAAATGGATATTCATATTTTTCTTGAATTGATTTTCATTAAGAGAAGTGAACTTTGGTTTGGTTTCATTTTCTAAAAGGTTCAAATGGATATTCATATTTTTCTTAAAATAATATTTACAATGTACTATAATTCCAAAAGTAGTTTCATTACAAGAACATCAACATACTATCGAAATAATTTTTATATGGCAACCAAAGAAATGGTAGTATTTGTGGTAAAAATAGAAAGAAGCCCAAGGAAACCCATAATTGGTATTGAAAACTCATAATTGGTATCGAAATTGAAGGAAGAAAAACAACAATTGTATAATTTGGCTCATACAACCATGGCCTATAGATGCTCATCTCTAGGCTATGTTGTTTTTTTGAAAGAGCAATGGATATCATTTCAATTGAAATCTTTGGTTTTAGGTAGGCTTCATGGCATAGTAACTCCTGAACTTTTTTTTTAGAGCATATGCCCATTGTAATGAAAAAGACCAAAATTTAAGATGTGAATTTTATCAACATGATTTTCTCCCAAGTAATCATAGAACCTTTGTAGGAGATGTTCAAGTAAGGGCTTTCACTTCATTTATTGCCCTTCTATTTAAGGTAAACACATCAATTCCCTAAGGATGCAGATGGATAAGTCAGGGATCGTGGATCCAAGGAATTTATTTAAACCACAACGGAGCCATTAAATGCAATGGAACAATTCTGTATTCCACATAAATTATGAATAAGCACATGCTAACCTAAGGGTGAGGGGATAGCATTTTGCTCCACCAAGGGTACTCTTGGTACATAGAAATTTAATCAAAAAGATTTGTTTTCTTCCAAACATTTGACGAACTCAAAGTTTCTCTCTAAAAATCACATGAAGTTGAACACCTTGTTGACTTCCCAATGAAGATGGGATTGTTTGACTAAAGAACAAAAGACAAGAGAACCTTTGGGCTATCCAAACTTTAGCATAGCCATAAACATAAGTGAAAGATATATAGGTTGATTGAAACATTACGACTCATGGATTAATTTGCAATTTCATTTTCCACTCATTTGGTGTCCTTCACCAAAGTATCAATGTGTTATATTTTGAGGTACCACATGAAGAGGAAGTATTTTGGGAAAACATTGTTAGGAAATGTGGTTATTATGAGATGGGGGAGTGGGTCATACCCCCTACACTTAGAGTAATATTCATTAAAAGTACTTTTATCATGTTTCCTCTGATTATGATTATGATGATTTGATTAGGTTGCATGAGGACATGCAACAATCTTAGCAAGGGGGAGATGATGAGCCCTATTTTTACCATTCTTTGCTCACTTTTTTTCCTGTATATTTATCCTTCATACTTTGTTGCCACCATTTTGATACTTAAATCTAGGGTCAATGCCTAAAGTAATCTTCATCATATATTCTTAGTTTTCATTTGATTTTCTAATTAAACTTTACAAAAAAGATAACACACTTTGTATTTGTATTTTGAATAATGAGTTAATTGGAAGATGTCCATTTCATGTATGTTAGAGTTTAGAATAGCATCATTTCATCACTAATAGATCTCTAGGTGTGTTATATATGCTATGCATGTGCTAACCTTTGGTGACAAAACTACATGCTAGAGCACCCATTTGGCCTATGTAACCGTAACAAATCAACGAAGAAGTTATTGAACAGTTTGTTGTCCTAAAACAGCGGCAAATCATTATTAGACAGTTGAAACTTAGAGCCAACTTGAGGTCAAAGACAGACCTAATTGGCAGCTTGATAGGACCTAGAAAATCTTCATTGAGACATAGAGCTTTCTTAACACTACATTTAAGATTGTAACATTTAGACACCATGGCTGCATTAGGATATAACGATGTAGACCTCTAAGGTACTTCACTACTACCCCGGGTTCCTTTGGTGAGATATCCAACATGATCACATGCTTTTGGTTCTTAGATGTGTAATATTGAACACTTTGTCCTTGCTTTCACTAATGGTACCAACACCTCATATGTTGATCCTCTTCATACCCTATGGGATGGAATTGTTTGATTTTCCTGTGTCCGGAAGAACCATACCATATCTATCCCTTGGTAATGAGTGAATTTCATCCATAACCCACTCCCTCCATAAGCCCACTAAAGTCATTAGGCCTAGCGAGCCAATCATTCTCAAAGTGTTTGACCTTCCTTAATGTAAGTAGTGAAAAGTGGAACTTAATCAATACGACGCTAATGCCTATCCAACCAATATAGAACCGCTTGATTTGATGAATTCCTTGAAATGTTCCCATTTAGTCACCATGGACTTCTTTCCCAACAACGAAGCATCTACATAACTTTGCCACCAAATCAAATCATCACTAGACATCTTTGATTGGGCACAAGAACTTTGTGGTTTCTCTCTTATCTATGTATGTTGAAATAAACCTCTAGCCAATATTATTGAGTTTTTTTCCCTCTATTTGTCCATCATAAGAGGGTATTTCATTTTTTTTTATTTTGGCTTGAATGGAGCATTAGAAGATGAAAGAAGAGCATTGTTACTGCTTGTAAGCTTCTTACCTTAACTATCCTCTTGGATAACATGATCGTATTCATATTAAGATTCCATTGATTGTTCTCCTTCCTTCTAGTGCTTCATTTCCATGCATTGTAACACAATCTTAGTGTTGCAATACTTAATGCCAACTTAGTAATTATTTTTTTTTAGTTTTCTAAGCCATTTTCTTCATGCAAAGACCCAACCATCTTTCATTGTATGCTCCTCTCTAGTCATGGCAACAATGCCTCGCCACTTTCCTCATAGCACTAAGAATCTTTTACACACAAGTACAGGGAACAACCCATGTGATACCAATATGATCTATAAACCATTGAAACTATGGCTCTAAATTGTTCGTCACAACCAAGCTTAATTTATAAAAAAATATTCTATTGTTGCTTAGTGTTTATGCCCCATTTATACAACTCACTTTTTCCTTTATAAACATGAATTACTAGTTACAAAAATTAAATTTAGAATAAATATGGAAATATGAACAACAACAAACAAATAGCAAACAAATGTACAAATTGAGTGGGCCTAATGGTTAAGAACATGTGTTTCCTCCTTAGAGGTCATAGGCTCAAATCTAGAGGGGGATAGGGTATGTACATCTTCTTTCATTGCCATTTAGCTTATCGTTCTTTCACTCTCCCACTTGGATTGTTAAGCACACAATGGCAACAAAGAATTATTTTCAATTGTTTTTAGAAAACAACTTGGAGTGTACATTGCTTAAATTGTGCCCCTTTTTCTTTTGTCTTTGTTATTTTATAGCATTGTTCAAAGACTTGGTCAAATATGATCAAAAGTACCGACCTTGCCCTTGATTATACATTGTGCGAATTGTGACCCTTTTGCTTTGTCTCTTTGCTATTTTATATCTTTGTTTGTGACCCTTTTGCTTTGTTTCTTTGCTATTTTATATCATTGTTTAGAGACTTCATCAAATATGATAAAAGGTATCAAACTTAAATACAATGCCTTAGTTTAATAAATTAATAAGGCCATTAAAGACAACATATTAGTATAATCACTAATCAAAAGTTACATTAGAAGTCATTGATTATCTTTTCAAGGCTGTAACTACTTTGTCTCTTTCAAGACAAGGTCAATTTTGATCATTGTTATCGCACAGTTTGTAGTTAAGGTAAAAGATGGAGGAAAGGAGGGCAAACTGGCGTAACTGAGACTAGCTCAACGGGATATCTCTTTCTGTTTAGGGAGGTAAGGCCCAGGGGAGATGTCCCCGGTGACCTGGGGTTTTGAGAAGGCAAAGGCTTTGAAAGGCTAAGTATAATAGTCACCCTCACAAGTCACCATCGATCAGAAAGTCTCAGCTAATCAGCCAATAAAGGTAAGTAATAACCAAACAGTGTACCTGCCCGAGACAAAGCAACAAATAAACTATACACGTGCAAGCTCACTTGTTGGTTAGTACTTCATATAATCAATGACTTTCTGATAATAAGAATTGAGCAATAATAATGATGAAGTAAATCAATGTTTATACAATAGTAATGATTACACAATATCACTTCACAATAAATGCTAAAGAAACTTTGCAATGATGAATGGCAATCAATGTAACAATATTAGGAGTAGCGCTTAAGCTAATCATTCAATTGCTTTAAAGATAAGTAAATGTTGCATAGAGATGTTTATAGCATGAATAGATGATGGCAGCGATAGGACTAGTGATTGTTAGTCTAAGCCAGGGTTAAGAAAGATTAGTAATTGTTCAAAGTATTTGGATGTGTGTATGATCAAGGTACTCAAACAATGGAGGTCTTAGATCAGTGCTTTATTAGGGAAAATGGAGTCAAAAAGGGCTACAAATGTTGAAGGGTCGTGATGATAGTG
>JZKD02S1673016.1:228134-239929 GCA_000966675.3 Picea glauca | reverse complement strand
GTGCTTGTTGTGGGTCCCATGCAGCTTTTAAGAGCTTTTGTGGGCCAAAAACATGCCCTATTTGGGCCAAACTGTTGGTTGTTCAGGCCAAAATGTGCCAGAAACATTGGTCTGTGTTTTGGGGAAGCATTTACAAATCCCTAAACACTCCCAAAACATTTTGGTATGTTCTGACTGTTTTGAAATGTGTTCCCGAATTTTCATGTGTTTCTGACTCAACGATGTATGGGGAGTGGGGGCTTGTTTCCTGCAAATTAAGTATGTACGAGGATCAACATAGACTTCCAATCCAAGCTTGCTTATCAAGTCCTTTATTATGAAGTTGGCTTGTGAATTGGAGTCAAAAAAAGCATCCACTTTGGTCTTCTTGATCTAAATCTTAATATGGGAGAGTTTGGCCATCTGCTTTTCTTCCCTAAGATGAAGGCTACCAATGTTCACCCCCCCTTTGCATTGCAGCATATGCAATCTTTTCATCTACATCTGAGTTGCGCTCTCTCTAGGATTTTGGTAATGAGAGATTGCTCCCCTATATGTATCGACATCCACAATATTCAAGTACAAATCAAGTATAGCTTCTCTTATTATATTGTGGCTTCCATTTATTGTCTATGTACTTGTGTGGTTTTGCTGATAGAAGTGCAGTAAACCCTACTGGTAAAGTGATCATTAAGGTCTGCAGTCCATGAGGAGCATATTCTGCTCTGTTTGTCTAATCAAGAAATATCTAGTTCAGATATTATGCCATTCCCAGAGTAGATAAACATGCTAGTGCCAAGAATACAATGTTTGTTAAAGATTTTATGTAGCATGTTCCTTTGGTAAGATAAATCTATGTACACATTTGGTGTGAATAGCAGCATCCTCCCTCTTTCCCTCCCCCAGGGTCTACGGTGATCCAAAAAACCCACGGGATTATTATAAATCACTGCCAGCATTCATATGCATATCACTGCCTGCTTTTATTTTGAAGTAAAATGAAATTAAATAGGGAGACGTTTACACAAGCACACAAACAGATGCACAAATAAATAAGGGAGTCTTAGAAGTGGGGTTGACAATGTTTTGAACTGACATCTTAAACAGCTTGTGCCATAATCTGTAATACGGGCTCCAAAAAGATCCAGATGTGTCAAGCCAGTCAGACCTGCAAAACAACATGAGCATCATTGAAATTTAGTATAATCGCTAATTTAGGTCTCAAAAACGTCCATGGATATCCATGTTATTTGAACAACTATTATTCGTTGCATAAATCACAACATAAGTTTAAATGTTTCAAGCCAGGCATATGAAAAGGAACCTGGCCATTTGAGATTGGTAAATGTCTAAAACATTGAAACTAGCACCAACAGATTCCTTTGAAAGGAAACACCCCTAAGAGTATAAGAAGGTATGCTAAAAAATCTTCCCAGAAATGATTCACTAGAAAGCGTTGATCATTCTATTTAAATCTGAATTTAAAAAAAAATTGCTGATTAAAAATCCATGGCAGAGAACGAGTACAAACTGTAACCTTTTGCCTTGTATGGGTGAGCAAGAAACAAAATATGTTTAATATGTGGATACCAACTCCAGCAAAATACCACTTTTAAGTTTTTAACGACAGCCTCACATACACCGAGGACAAAAGTTTCAAGAGAAATCTTACAGAAAAGATATAATGTCCGTTCTGTCCATGAAAAAAAAAGTACCTAAATTGTAAGACCAAAAATAATAAAAAAAATTCATGTGTAACAGTTATCTTCTGTACTGCTGATCAACTACATTACTTGATCAAATAGCCTGCATTACAAGCTATATATTAGAGGAACTATAACTCTGTAATTTCAGAACATTAAGCCCCCTGATCACTTCAAATAAACTGAACAGAAACACACAAACCAAAACCCAAAGGCCAGGGTTGCTAGGAGTTACTTGGCACTCTTGTTTGACTGACTTCCTACCAGTTTGTTCATATTGTTCGCCCAGCCAGCTCCCCTTAGTTGGGACGATTCAACTGATGACATTACCAGGCTTGGTCTTGGTGACTTCACAATGTCCTAGTGATTGATAAAATACAGGCTCTTCCCCTCTGGTTCAGACACTGACACTTGATGTTCAGTTTTCAGCTCATGGTTTGGCAAACTTGCTCTCCATTGTAGCATCGGTTGCTCTCTGTCTTCTTCTCCAGAGCTGCACTTACATCACTATTGAGGGTTTATCAATTCTAGGTTGAAACCTACTTTTATCAACCTACTTTTATTTGTTTACTATGTCATTTTCGTTTTTCATTTTAGGAAGGAGATGCCCTAGGCAGCTTTTGTTTTGCTATTATTAATTGTATTTTTGAGTCCCATTGACCTTTTTTGGTCGTTAGTGGACTTAATATAATTTCATTCCATTTCGTCTTTTTCTCTATCGAAGATTCCTAAACCTTCACATCATTTTTCTTCTATTAAACATTCTCAACTAAGAAGTCATGATTAATTGGGAGTTGGGGCAGTTGCCCAACTTTTTTGTACAATGTTCCACGGGGATGCGTCCCCCAGGGTGGGGGGCACGCCCCCCATGTTTTCCATGCACCCAGGATGGGGGGGACACCTGGGGAGTTGTTTCCCCACATCCCCCTTTTGGGGAGACGCAGGAGGACACGACTCCCCAATGTGGGGGATGAGTTTCCCCAAAAAGGGTGTGTGGGCATTCCCCCTTGAAAAGGAGGGCTTCAGGATGTGCCCCCCAAAAGGGGGGCTTCTCGACATCCCCCGCAAATTTTTGCGTAACAAGGCTTAAAAAAAAAAGGCGAAAAACAAAAAGCAAAAATTAAAAAACAAAGATATAAAAAAAATTATGAACTTAAACCTAACTCATTTTTTATATCCTATGTCATATATCTAACTCATTTTACTGTTTACTATTTAGTATTTACTATTTACATTGCACAATGATGAATTTGCACAGAATGAATTGTTATTGTTGAGATTTTATCATTATTATTTTTATTTTAAAATTTTATATTTTATACTTTTTATATTATATATGTGACATCCCCCCGTCCCCCATTTCCCTAAAATCATTAAAATTTGGGGGTGCTTCCACACGTCCCCCCCATGTGTCTCGCCGCTCCCGCGCACCCCCATCCCAGAAACTTGGTGGAACATAGGTTTTGTATGATGCATGACCTCTAGTATAATAGGAAAACCTTTTTCTAACAGTGTTATCATCACAAGTGGAGGCATCAATGCTTTGTATTATGGTTCATGCTTCCATTTTTGTTGATTATTAGTAATCATGTATATAAAACATTGTCTTTAATAAAATTGATGCCTTCCTTTGTACTCTCTTTCATTGCCATCACTATAAACTTGTTACAAGGAAAATCTATGCTGAATTCCAAGAAATTTTGTTTGTGCTATCTTTAGCTGCCAAGCAACCTAATGGATCTCTCCAACTTGGTCCCAAACCCCACCACTCGCTGCTCCAAAGTTGCAACTCCCCCATAACACATTATAGTCCTCCCTTGTGCAGATTAAACACTGAGAATATGAATCATTGGATCTGAGATGCAGCTCAACTCTTTGCTTATAGTCTTTGTTTTGGCAGATGAGCTTAAAGCTGGGATTGAGCGAAATATTATGTAGAACAATGGAAGGCTCCATCCCTGGTGTTCATCGTGTGTACATGTACGAGGAATGAACCTATTTTGACATCTTTGGAATGTCCTTAGTGCCTACATCGATGTCAATAGCAAGTTCAACTACCACTACATTTAAGCTGAAGGTTTGGATACATTTGAGGTGAAGGGACAATAACATTCTCATTATTAAAAACTCATTTTGGTGATAGATTCATAGTGAATCTGAGTTTATGGTGATAGTGAGGAAGTTGCTCCTCCTGAGCTCCGACAAATTGTAAGAGTCTTACCCACCTGAACAGAGCTAGCTCGGGTAAGACCTTTCCTGGCTAGCTGCAGCTTATTTTTTTCCCTCTGAAATGAAAAAGGGATGATCAAGACGAGATTTTTTGTGGAAACAACTGAAATGGACCAAATACTAAAAGGTTCTATATAATTCCCAGCACCCACAAACCTTTTTTTTCCCTCTGAAATGAAAAGGGGATGATCGAGACAAGATATCTTGTGGAAATAACTGAAATCGACCAAATACCAAAAGGTTCCATATAATCCCTGGAACCTACAAACCAGTACATTTCTCACTCTGCAAACAAGTTTTAGGTGCGGAAAGGGATCACCTCAGCCATGTTAAGGTAAGGGAAAGTGATTGCACTCCATAGGTAAGGTAGGTACACTGAAAATGCTTAACAATTTCCTCGGGCCAATTTTGTGAGGGATTTGAGATGGCTAGCCTAAACAAAGCATGTCCCATTATGTATGTATTAGTTCAAGGGGATATGGGCTCAAAGTTCAATGAAGGAATTGGGGAATGTTAGTGTGACATCCCTCAGCTAGTGCATGAGCCTACAGACATAACCATACAAGAACCCACACTATCCTGGGGATGCATCTCTTATGTCACTCCAAAGAAAACCAATGTTGCAAACATCACAAGTGGAGGCATCATTGTTTTCTATTATGGTTCATGTTTCCATTTTTATTGATTATTAGTAAATATGTATAAAAAACATTGTTTTTAATAAAATTGATGCCTTCCTTTGTACTCTCTTAAGCATTGCTTTATGTTCTTTTCTGTATAGTCTTTGATTGCCATCACTATAACTTGTTACGAGGAAAATCTATGCTGAATTCCAAGACCTTTGTTTGTGCTATTTTAGCTGCCAAGCAGCCTAATGGATATATCCAACTTGGTCCTGTTATCGCACCAGTTGTAGGTTGGGCAAAGCCCGACCCAACCACCAAAATGGCAACTTAGAGAGCACCTACCCACTGTCACCTTAGGCAGGTGTTCCCATCACTTTAGAGGTGAATCCCGGGGGGAATCCTAGTGACCCTTGGGGGGATTGAGACAAAAAATGTGATGTATGAACGGATGCCCCTAAGGTCAAGTTTCTACATGGAGAAGGGAACTTGGTAATGTGTTTTGAGGGTTGTTTGAGGTTGCCAAAGCTTTGAATGACCTACAAAGAGATAATACCTGGCCGAAACACAAGGAAAACCAAGTATACAATGCAATATATCGATAGGACAAGCAAGTTAAGCTTGTTGTCCCTAATAGCAGTTGTTAGTAATAGTATATATCAGCAATGAAATGGCACAATAAGCTGTTAACTAAGTGCTAGAAATCAAGTAAAATATGCTAGAGATAAACTAGTTAAACACTAGTGAAACTCAAGATTCAAAGACCAAGATACTAGCATAAACGATAAGGCTGTTGTAAACACTTTCTGCAGCAATATAAATCAGTCTTATGGCTGTAACAAACAAGTTAGTACAGCAAGAAGATCAGCCACTAAAACTCCCCCAAAGTCTTCCAAAAAGTGCACTAAGCCTAGTAGTTTATGTGTGCAAACTTTAAGCAACTTTCAGTGGTTGATTTAAGAGTTATTAAATAAGTTACATTTGGGTTTCTGCAGCCCTAATGGCTGAAGATGAATGTTTGTAACAGCAACAAGCAATACCCCTTTAGAGGGGATGCCCTAGTGCCTAAGAGGTGCTCTAGACACAAGAAACAAAACCCAGATTGCAAAAAGTTAATATGGCAAAAATTCACATTTTCCAATGCACTATTTTATTTCTCCAATGCAAAATGTTCAGACTAGTGCCTTTAAAATTGGGTGAATGGGGTCTTTAAAGTTTAAAGCACAAGTTATATCAACAACAACCCTAGGGGTGTAAATCCTCTTACTCCCTAGGGTATGCCAACCAACTTAAGGGTAAATCTAGGAGGGTATACACACTCATATTCCTCCTAGCAAGCCTTGCTCTTGAAAGACTTATATCCTTATAACAATAAGATGTAGCAATGATGGAGGGTGTATCCAACATACTCCTCCCTAGGGTTTCCACCAACAATAACCAAAATAAGCAAGAAAGAAATAGCATGTGCAGATTTTTTCCTTACCTAATCCAAGAAATGAGATATCAAACCCTAGTTTACCATGCAAAATTCATCCAAGAGCCAAGAGAGCAAGCCTTTAGGGGGTGCGCATCGCTCCTCCTCATCCATTCACCAAAAGACATTTCAGAAGAGAGAAAGACCATAATCACCAAGAGTAGCGAAAATTTCAGCCAAATACTTCTCAAAATGGGAGCGTTCTCTTATGAAATGAAATTCACATGATCTCTATTTATACAAAAACCTTAAAACATAGTTTGTCCACTTAGCAAGGGTAAAACATAAGATAAGGGGTCAACAACCCTTATCTTAACCCTTGTATCAAATAATAATGTTTAATTGTCACTTTAACACAAAAGAAACCCTAAAAAAAGATGGCATCACCCCTTTAGGAGACGTTTTGGCACTTGAGCAAGTCTTTGGAGAGGGAGATGGAGGTCGTTGGGGCTCCTTGAGCCTCCTCATCATGTGCTAGGGTTAATCCATGTCTCCTCCGATGAAAAGATGCCAAGTGTCAATGTGCAACTTTATCACCCCCAAACCCTAGCTCTTTCATGACGTCAACCCTCAAGGAGGTGACGTTTTGCCTCTCCTAGGCAAGTTGTTTGGGTGGTAGATGTTAAGTTTTGAGCTATTATTATTTTTCTTTTCAATTTACTAGATAACAATAGCATAGGTAGGATCACTAAGAGAAACATAATCACAAGATACACAGCATTTATCCTGGGAAACCCTCATGGGGGAGAAAACCCAGCAAAACTTCATTAATATAGATAGCCAATACAATGCCAAGACAATAAACCAAAACACTAGAGACTATCCAACACTGAGCAATGCGCCTCTCTCTTCCATCTTCTCCCAACTACAGCTACCAAACTTGCACACTTGGTGAGTGAATGAGTGAGTGAGATAATGAGGCGCTAGCCTCCTTTATTTATACTAGCCGGTTGGCACTGGAATGGTGTCTCTTCACTGGGCAAGGCCGAATTGTCTTCTTAGTGGTTAAAACCACTTTAATTAGGCCTAGGGGCCGACTTCTTAATTTGCATAATACAATTAGGGTTTGACCAATCCACAAAAGGGGATTTGGTCAATTACAATGCCCGACATGATCAATCCACAAAAGGGGATTGATATAATGAATAATGACTCAATAATAAATAGAATACTCTTTGCAGTTACAATATGTCAACAGTAGAGGCCATGTTAGGCCTGTCATGATGTCTTATAGGCCTCCAAAGGCACTTCTTTTTCATCCATCATGCAAGCCCTAGGCATCCATCTTGTGGGATTCTTGCCCCATGGAAACCCAAGCTAGGCTTGTTCTCCCAAAACTGGCGACCAAGCAAGGTCCTGCAAAACAAAAGGGTACGCCCTCCAAAGATCTCAAGTCAAAGATATCATGACAAGTGTAAAGCACATCTAATAAGCAAGGCACCCAAACATGTGCAACAAAACTACCTCATCAAATTAAAGAAATGCTCAAAACCCTATACAATTGACCAAGTTTTAGTATGGGAGGGGTGTCATAGGAGTCCTATTGGGTAGACCAAAGCCCTCAAGTAGGGGATGCTCCCAAGGACGGCCTTTCAAGGTTATGTAGTGGGTGATGAGGTGGAATGGGTTTTGTGATGTCTCATTCCCAAGAATAGGCCAGCAGGGAGTGACTTACTAGTCTATCTATTCTCGTAGACTATAGTCAGGCACAAACAGGGAACAAAGGGAGAAATAAGGGTGTGAATAAATGGCTAAACGATGAATTAAGCCAAAAAGCATAGGAAAAGTCACTTAAGCCAAAGTCAACGGAGAAATAGAAGAAAAAAGTGTTGAGGGGGGGACTTAATTAATTAATCATTCGACTGAGGAAGAAAATCGCCTAGCTTAAGTACTGTCAACGGAGAATTAGATCAAGGAAGGTATAAGAAGAGGAATTCGACCTAATTCCTCATTATGTTATGATTTTGAGTTGAGAACAGGTTCCAGAGGAGGAAGTCGATCTCTTAGCTGTTTTGTGGATTTTTGGAGGAAATCACCACCCAGATCGGTTTCGATGTTGTAAGACAAACCCTAGCCTAGAATTAACTCTATGATCTCAACTCTAATCCATCTAATACCTTGACTTTAATTTTTGACCAAAGGTTAGTATATTTCAACATACCACCTAGATGTTCATAAGGTCAAAATAATGTCATAACAAATAGATGCATATCAAGATAATCAAACCTAGGGTGCATTAGTCTTCTGAGTATGTTGGCTCTGAGATCCTTCTGGACCTATGATAGGAGATCCTTTTTCCTGCAAGTACCCCTTAGAATAATATAGTTGAAACATATGTAAGCACATACCTCTGATAGTATCAGCGGGTGGTGGTACCATCCGATAGCAGCGGTGATAGGTAACAAACCTTCAATACTTCAAAGATGTTTCAATTTTAAGGTTGGCCAACACTTTACAAAATCTTTTACTACAGCTGGAACTGCAACTGGAACTACAACTTATACTGCAACTGGTACTTTCACTGTAACTTAGGGTTTTATAAGAAAACCTTAATTTTTCAAACTTCAAAAATTTTGAAATTCTGATCCAGGGGCTAGATGCGCTGAGCTGAGGTGAGTAAGATGGTGCAGTCACATTTCTGAAAATCCAAATTTTACCCCTTGAAACTGAGCTTGCGGAAATCTAAACTGATACTTCTAGTTCTGGTTCTGGTTTCCTAGTTTTTTTGGTTTTCTAGTACTTCTGGTTTTTTGGTACCAGTCAAAAACTAGGGTTTGACTTTTCAGAAGCTCTGTCCATTGAAAAGGTGCGCTCAAGCTTCCAAAAGATTCACTAGCATAGGGCGAACTTTTCTAGATGGTTTTTAGGCAAAAATTTCTCTCCAACAAAAAGCCCTAATTTTCTTGTACGACAACAGTGACGTTTTTCTTTATCCAGTGAAAGATGCTCTCTCCAGGTTAGCTCTGATACCGTGTTAAGTTTCGAGCTATTATCAGGTTTCTTTTCAATTTACTAGATAACAATAGCATAGGTAGGATCATTGAGAGAAACACAATCACAAGATACATAGCATTTATCCTGGGGAACCCTAGTGGGGGAGAAAACCCAGTAAAAACTTCCTTAATATAGATAGTCAATACAATGCCAAGACAATAAACCAAAACACTAAAGAATATCCCACACTGAGCAATGCGCCTCTCTCTTCCTTCTTCTCCCAACTGCAGCTACCAAACTTGCGCACTTGATGAGCGAATGAGTGAGTGAGATAATGAGGTGCTAGCCTCCTTTATTTATACTCGCTAGTAGGCCCTGGAAAGGTGTCTCTTCACTGAGCACGGCCGACTTCTTAATTTGCATAATACAATTAGGGTTTGACCAATCCACAAAAGGGGATTTGGTCAATTACAATGCCCGACATGATCAATCCATAAAAGGGGATTGATATAATCAATAATGACTCAATAATAATTAGAATACTCTTTGCAGTTACAATATTTCAAAACTAAGGAGTTTGAGGGGTTCACCGTGGCAGTGGCAGATGGATATACTATGACATGCTTAGACATGGTCCCAGACCTAGAGGTCAAGCTAGGCAACTACACCCTGACGAATACCTTTTATGTAGTTGACCTGTCAAATACAAATACAGTGTTGGGGGTACAGTGGCTATATTTATTGGGAGAGATTGTGTTCAACTATCAAATGTTGACCATGAGTTTCAGAGATGCCAGTGGATCGAGAGTGGTATTGAGAGGTATGTCTACAGGAGCACCCAGGGCAGTATCAGCAAAGAGGATGGAGCGGATCTTCCATCATAGTGATGTAGCATATGTAGCAGAGTGTCTGATCACCACCCAGAAGGATTCAGAGGGCAGAGAGCATTACCATCCACAGATCAAGAAGCTTTTGAGTCAGTATGAGCCAGTGTTTGGGTCGATACCACCAGGGAGACCACCAGACAGGGGGTTCGAGCATACTATTGAGTTGGAGTCAGGGGCTACACTGGTGATCAATGCGCCCTATAGGCACCCCAAGAGATTCAAGGACGAGATCGAGAAAGCAATCAAAGAATTGGTTGTGATGGGGCGAAGTGGCCTATGAGCTAGAGCTACTGGAGAGTAGCAAGATTCACAACATGTTCCATGTTTTTCTCCTTAAAGGTGGCAGTGGGAGTTGCCACCTTTGGATGAGGAGGGTCAGTTGGAGCTAGTGCCAGGGGAGGTGCTAGAGCAGAGAGAGCGCAGATTGAGGAGCAACGTCATTAGAGAGTGCTTGGTCAAATGGAGGGGACTTCCAGTGGAGGATGCCACATGGGAGGTAGAGCATATATTGCATCACCCAGGATTGATGTTGCTTGAGGACAAGCAATCTCGGGAAGGGAGGATTTGATGTCTCGTTCCCAAGAATAGTCCAGCAAGGAAGGACTTAGTAGTCTATCTGTTCCCGTAGACTATAGTCAGGCACAAACAGGGAACAAAGGGAGAAATAAGGGTGAATAAATGGCTAAACAATGAATTAAGCCAAAAAGCATAGGAAAAGTCACTTAAGCCAAAGTCAATGGAGAAATAGAAGAAAAAAGTGTTGAGGGGGGACTTAATTAATTAATCATTCGACTTAGGAGGAAAAGTGCCTAGATTAAGTGATGTCAACGGAGAATTAGATCGGGGAAGGTATAAGAAGAGGAATTCGACCTAATTCCTCATTATGTTATGATTTTGAGATGAGAATAGGTTCCAGAGGAGGAAGTCAACCTCTTAGTTGTTTTGTGGATTTCTGGAGGAAACCACCACCCAGATCGGTTTCGATGTTGGAAGACACACCCTAGCCTATCGGAGATACCATCCAGGTATTTCACCGTGCTAGATCAGGAGCATACAGACTCAGTTCAGAGATTGCGCAGTGCAGCCAATGAGGGCACAAGGGTTAGAGAGAGTTTTGTGTAGCTCGACGAGACCAGGGCATTTCTCGTCAGTTCCTTCCAACCCAGTTGAGAGGAAGCCAGGGCGCTTCTTTTGAGCCATCAATCATCAGATTTTGACTGTGGAATCTGCCAGGGTGCACCAGACAGCCAAGAAGTGCGCAGCACTAAGGAAGGATATTTGGGCTTCCAAAGAGTTTTCCGAATCAGATCTAGGGAAACCCTTCTGACCCAGTACAAAGGAGGCTAGGACGCACATTTTGAGACAGACATCATAGGAATTCACCGATGTAATCATCAGGGCACATTGCCAGAGCCCAAGAGGTGCGCAACCCCCCAGGGGATATCATCTAGGGTTCATCCAAAGCTTCAATGAGTCGATATTCAGTACGACAGATATCAAGAGGAGCCTAGAGGTCGGGGCACACAGTTTGAGGCATTTTTCAGGACGACGATTTAGCATAGCCACCGGGGCAAGTATATCCTTCATTTGCAGCAGTTGTCGTGAGTTTTCGGAGTTGCATGTTGTCGATCTATTCGTGCATGTGCAAATCTATCCACATCTTCTGATCACGGGTATTTTATATTAATTGCATTGTATTCTAGTGATGATCCATGAGATCTAGTTGATGATTAGTTCTCTACTTTCAGCATATCAGTTGTATTTCCTGCTTTTTCCATATAATACATGTTATTGAGATTGTGTTGGTTCCTTATTTCGCATGCATCATATATACTGCTCAAACAAACAAGAACTAAAACGAATCCAGAAACCCCCAGAGTATCAGATCTGAGAGCCTAAACACTAGTTGAATAGTTCATATCCAACTCCATCAGATTTGGGATATTTCAGGTTTAGACTTCATAGG
>JZKD02S1673016.1:208814-219522 GCA_000966675.3 Picea glauca | reverse complement strand
GAACCTATGTCTAATATCCCATATAAATATATTTAATTCAAATCTTATTTACACTAACACATATGTTGTTAGTACATATGATCCAATCTTACATTTATCGGGAATTTATCACTGGAGGTCCCAAATATAACTTATCAGCAACATCAGGGAAAAAATTGGTAATTATTGGGAAACTTTAAAAAATACAAAAGAAATATATTTTTTTTCAATTTTTTAAACTTCTAAACTAAAGCAACATCAACATCAAATAAACACATTTTTACATTAATATGAAAACAAAACTGCAATATATGATGTATAAAATGTCAAATGGTACATCAGACATCAATACTAAAATATGATATTTGTCCCAAGTCATTTGTCCTAACAGGATAATACAAATTGCATCAAAACAAAAATAAATGTATCTGATGAGATGATCATCATGAGGCACTAGTTACTACAAGGATAATCATAATGCACTAAGATATCAATGATTCCCTCTACCCCTTTTACAAGCAAAGGTCACCACTGGCACTTTTCCTCTGGAAGCAGTAGGTGGACGTGTTGAGGCTGAGCTTCAGGTGGAAGGTGCAACTCCTAGGGATAAGGTGGAATCTGAAGTGGGTTATCTTCTAACTCTTACCCTGGTTGCTTGTCTTTGTGGAGGTAGTGGTACTGGCTATGGCGCACACTCAATGTCCTCTCCCTGCTCCAAATCTGTCTCTCTTGGAAGTGGAACATCCTCTGATACCTCTTCCTCCTCCAACTAAAAAAGACAGATAATTATACTATCTACTAAGATTTCTTAAGCCTCTTGCCATGAGCAATTTTCAATTTCTTCTCTTGTGGTCTAGTTGCAACAAGAATCATTCCAGGAATGTGGGAAATCATTCTTAGCATGTGGGGAATCATTTTGGGAGTAGCGGTAATCATTCCATGAGCGTGGTAAATCATTCTTAGCTCATGGGGAATCGTTTTGGGAGAGCAGGTAACCATTCTGGGAGCACGGGTAACCATTCTAGGGGTGTGCTCCCCTCCCAAGCGAGCTTCGGAAGAGGGAGTGTGAAGGGGTGAGTGGGGGAAGCTTCCCCACAGCTAAGGTTAAGCCCCTTTGATAATGGAGGGGAACCAACCTTGAGAGGCTAAACACCTTCCCTCACACACTCACACGGCTCTACTCCCGTCAAGGTTTGAACTTGGGTTGTTTGCATGTTGGTGCCCCATCGCAACCACTAAGCCACATTACTATGTTTCCTGGTTTCCTAAAATATTGATCAACTATTTCTTGGTTTCCTAAAATTTTGAACGCTTACAAAACCCATGGAAACTCTCGTCATCCCCATGTTTCATGCAATATAGATGTTAAACATAACATTGATGTTGCAATTCTTTGACAAAATTCATCATGCCTTCAATTTGTTGAAAATTGGATAATGTTTCCTTGATGCAAGGAAGCCATAATGCTTTGTAAAAATGGCCACAAGTGATATTCTTGAAAAATTAAAGTTGCCACAATAAACAACAAAACCAAAAAATGTCTTCCTCATTTTTTAATAAAGAAAAAGAAAAAACATGAAAAGTCACAAAAAAGACATTGATTTCACATTGTGAAGCTTGAGGTTGTGCAAATGGAGACTATAGCTACAACGTAATTGCTTCTCGAATATTGAATCACTTTCGCTATATTCAATATCATTATCATGAATCTCTTGTTAGATGTAGATATTGAGCAAACAATGCCATCTACATAGAATAGACTCTATTAATTTAATAGTTTCTCAAGATTCAAGTAGGGATAAATATTCCAAAAGTATCTAAACCGTGATACTTCAAGCGAGCCCTGATCATCAAGCTCTAAAAACAATTGTCAAGGCATACAAAAAAAAGTAGAGGGAAACAAATTAGACATGAGTGTAGATTTTTGAGAAACTATGAGGGCTTCCCAACAGGTCTGTCTTTGACCTCTTGTTGGGCTCTAAGTTTCATCAACCAAATCGATCCTTGGTTTTAGTAACCCAATGTTAGCACATACAAACCTCAAAACATATAGCACTCCTCTAGGATCTTAACAAGCTCCTACCACTAATCTAAACAACTAAGCATACATGAAAGATGGACACAAGTATTTTTGGTCAACACGACCCTGGATAAAAAACCCCCGAGGAAAACCAGTATAGAATGAAAATATATATATGTGTGATCTCAAGCATGGAATACAACAAGGAAATCAATACAATAGAACCTGTACAAGTAGCAAGCTCCTCTCAAGCTTTGCTAGAAGGTTCCAAGAAGAATGTGCCCAAGCTAGTGTGCCCTTCCTTCCTTGATGCTCAATCCACTGAAACAATGTGCCCTTAATCCTCCTTTGCCCAACTGAGAATCCCTTGCACACAAACAAGTTGTTGTGTGCCTCCTCAATGATGAACCTATCAGAACAAAAGTAGCACAAAACTGCTAGTGCCTGCTGAGCATGCGCCCTCCTCCACAAGTGCGCCCTCCAACTAGCAAGTACACTCTCACACAATAGATGATGCTCTAAGCCTCCTAGCACTCTCCATGGATGGAGGAGCCCAAGCTCTCCTCACCCAATGCTTCCATTCTCATCCCTTTGCTCCTCTCCCAACTCTCTTGGTGAACAAATGAAGGAATGAGCCTCTCTTGGCCCTATGTGCCCCTCTTGAATCATCCATAAAGGAACCTAAAGATGGATGGCCTAGATCACTCCAAGCACCATCTAATCAATGGGCGAGATCATCCCAAAATAATCTCACTTAGAAACCCACTTTGGGTTAAGTTTCCTTAATTCACTTTATGTCCCTTCATTCACCCACTTAGTGAATAAAATGTCACTTTTGCCTTAAGTGACAAAATTCCACCTTTTTGACTTAAGTGAAGTCAAAGTGGAATTAGACATAAAGTACAAGGTACATAGTCTCCCCCTTTGTGTCTAAAGACTCACAAACACAAGGGTACCACTTTCCAAGGTACCCAAATCTCAACAATGAGAAGTAGCCACAATCTACATTAGATGTCAACAAAAATAGAGTACAAGAGTAAAAAACGGTATGAAGAAAACGTTCAAGTTGCACGTAGAGCTTGCATGACAACCATCTTTGGCATAACGCTAAAAGTTCCTTATTGGAATAAAGCTAAAAGCTAAAAGGGTAAAATAAAGATAAACCAAAATAAATCTTTTGAGTACAAGTTCTCCTTTGTCGATTATCTTTCAACCTACTAAACAATCCTAGGATATATGATAACTCGTGCTTCAATAATCCTCGAGAAGAACACTTATTTAAGGCACAATCTCAGATGGAGTTATGAGCAGGGCAACATAGAATTCAAAGGAGATTCATAAATGGGGTGTTGAGTCTATCCCTTACCATGAACAACACATTCCATCTATCACCTATAAATTGTCCTTTCTTTTGGGTTGGTTGTTTCATGTATCCCAAAAAGGTTTATGCTTCATAATCCCATGAGAAGAAGGGGCTTGAAATCCTGATGTTGATGTAGCTTATAAAAGAATATATAGAAAGAGCAAGAGCCCTAATTCAAAATGTAGGGCAAAGAAACAAACAAGAAAAGCAAAGTATCAAAAACCAAGAAAAGAAAGAAACATGAGCTCTACCCTCTCACTAGGAGGCCATCACCTCAAGTCCTATGCAATGAATGCATATCTTATGAAAGGACTTAGAAAATCAAATGTCAAAAGCCAAAAAAGGTTAAAGCTATAAAGAAAAAGGAAACTAGGGATTTCGAAAGACATGGTTCCGAAGAAAGGGTGTGTCATTGCCTAAGCACTCCCTCTACAAAGTTGCTCATGAGGATGAATATTACACATGGCCTTGCACGTCAATGAAATCCACCCCATGAAGTAAACCCCTTGCCATACCAATACCATTGCACATACTCCTTGATGGGTTCCCTAAGACATACCTCTTGGTATTGGTACTAGCACACCTAATAGGGGGTAATAATGACCCTCCCATACCTAGACTTGACAAATTGTATAATTTTGTAAGTTGGTGTGAAGTTTGAAGAGGATATTCTATGAGAAGAAGGGGCTTGAAATCTTGAGGTTGATGCAGCTTCTAAAAAAAATATATAGGAGCAAAAGCCCTAATTCAAAATGCAGGGTGTTACCCCCCATTTCTAGGGGTAACTAAGGAGATGATGTCATGAGGCCCTCAGGTTGCAGGCATGGAGTATCGATAGACAAACTAGCAGGTAGAGCCCCACATCACACCACCCATCACCATGAGATCAATGGCTACACCATTCACCACACCAGTTTGGCTCATAGAGAACAACAGGTCTTGTTCCATGAGGTAACGAGTCCAGCATTGTGGTAAGTGTCATTTTAATAAATGAAGCATTTGAATATGTTGCAAAGGGTTCTTCCTTGATTTTGAAAACGTTTGCTTGGAAATTATGTTCTTTGCCTTATTTCACCTTAGTGGTTGACATTGTTGTCCTAATAAGTGGTCACCCTCAGGGAAAGGGTTGCTACTTTCCCTTCGTTTCCTCATCTTTTGGGTTTTCGGGCCACATTGACCCAAGAAGGGCTTGTACCTCATTTCATGGGAAGAATGGGATGAAGGCCCCGAAGCTTGTAGCCAGAAAAAGATAAGAGCCAATCTTAAACCTTTCAAATGCTCGCCCAGGAATCCCGAGACCAATGAAATTTTTCTGACATAAAAATGAGGGACCCGTAAATAAATAACTAATTGAACATGCCAACCAAGGTAGAGCGTGTGTGGGCAATGTTTTTCATGCTTAGATAGAAGTCTCACACATCATCTTCAACTTGGGGAAGCACAGTGTGACCAAGGTAGAGTTAAGGTGACCAATTTTTTTCATGCTTAAGTAGAAGTCCCACTTTAGCTTCAACGTGGGAGCACTCTAATAAACTAATGGAAAAACGGACTTGGAAAAATGTTGCATCGCGGATGAAGGGCAGTACACCCTCTACAAAGGCACCCATAAATGAGACAATATGAGCCCTTGTATGTCAAGAAATCCCATGCACAAAAGTATTATCCCCCATCCACCTCACACTCTTCACATGACTTAAAGAGGGTCCACCTGGGAAACACTCCTTGACTTGGGGAATGACTCACCCAATAGGTCACCATGACAACCCTCCCATACCTAAATTTGGCAAGCTGCATAAGGTCTTTGAGCATTTGTTTATTTTGATAGGGGGGAATTTGATGCACATGTTCGAGTGGTTCTTTTATTATATATGGCTTACTTGACATGATGCTTGTGACTTGTGAGCCCTTGGAGGGGGAATTTGCTTGTCTTTGCAGGGCCTTGACAAGTGAAAAGATACTTCGTGGAGGCACAAGGTCACTTGGACCTTCACTTGGGGCATGAAGCCCACAAGATGGATGATGCTCCCTTGCTTCATGGACAGCTGGATCAAAGACGTTGCCTTTGGAGGCACTTGGGTATCCCCTACATGTGATTTGCTAGCCTTCCTACCCCCAACAACTTGCCTTTGGAGGCCTTGTGCTACACTTTTGGGGTATGACGTAACACATGGAAGGCTACGATTTTGGTGGTTGTGATGACTTGATAATGGCTTGGCATGATTGATGGACTAGAAGACTTGGCAAGGTGGCACATGGCCTTTGGAGGCCCAACGACTTCCTCATCCATCTCAACGTCTTGGTCAAAGTGCCAAAATGTCACCCTTTTAGGGCATGACATCATCATTTTGGGATTGTTTCTTATATAAAATTAAAATTTGATTTGTAAAGGGGCAATTAGAGGAGGTCGGCCTCCCTAAATTGTGTTTTAGCCTAATTAAAATGGACAAACTTGTTTTAGGTGACCTTGTATAAATAAAGCTCATTTCATTTCATTTTGACATATCATCTCACTTGAGAATTACACACACTTGGATGAAATTTTCGCCCCTCTTGGGCAAATCGCATCTCTCTCTTGTGCAAAATTTGGATGCTTGATACTTGTCTCATGGCGGAAAAGTGGTGTGCTATCTCTCTTGGTGGCTTGTTCTTGCTTTGTGATGGAATATACTTGGTAAATGAGGGTTTATCCTACTATCTCTTGGAATTGGTAAGGAATTTCTGCATATTGTTGGTGTTTCTTTCTTATTTCATGGTTATTCTTGTCTAAACCCTTGGAGGAATATAAGGGCATACATCCTCCACAAAGTCTATCATAACTGTTATTGGATAAGCTATTGCAAAGGTTGCTAGGAGTAAAAGGGCTTACACCCTCCTAGATTTAACTTGCTAGGTTTTGCATGCTCTGGGAAGTAAATAGGCTTACACCCCTAGAGAAGTTGCAAACCCTAACCCTTAAACAAGAGACTCCATAACCCAATTGATAAGGCACTTATCTATTTTTGCATTGGAGAAATAAAATCATTGCATTGGAATACATGAAAAGTAGAGATTTTGTGATTGTCTAAATTGGAAGTTGTTCTTCATGCTTTTAGCTTGCTTGAGCCACTAGGGCATCTGGCTTAGCCTAGTAATTCCCTTGTTGTAATCAACTAAATGATACAGCCATTAGGCTTGCAGCAAAGCACTCTTAAAATCTCTCATTGCTCACTAATCTAGCATTGGAATTCGCGTGCAAGCTGCCACCATATTTAATCTACTTGTTAGCTATCTTTTGAGTGGATTGTTTGTTGATTTTAGTGGGTTAGATATTACTGTTGTAGCAATTGTTTGCTACAGCCATAAGGCTGTCTCAACTCTCAATACATTGTTGATAACATCATTTAGCAGCCCTATTTTACCATCAAAACTTGTGCTACAATATTGGGATATTATCTATATGATTAAGACATGATTACCCAATAATTATATGGTGGTTTGCATGGTTTATTTTGCAGCTATTAACACTTTACATTGCTGATATATATATCTCTGTTCTGCGGCAATATTGGAACAGCAAGGTTTCTTGCTTGTTCTCCTTTGATACAAGGTTTGTATATCTATCTTGTGTCTTGTCCCGGGCAGGTTTAACATTGTCTTGCAGGTACACAACACTTTGGCAACCATCCTTCATCAACAAGACTCTTTTCCAAGCCTTTTTCCACTTCCAAACTTGACCTATAGGGGCTTTATTGGTCATTCTACCACTTTCCATCTCAATTCCCCGAGGGTCACCCGGATTCCCTCCTTGTGGTGACTTATTATCACTAAAGTGAGGGGAGTATCTATCTAAGGTGACAGTGGGTATCTACTCCCATAGTTGTCACACTCTTGTGGTTTGGGTCGAGCTTTGCCCAACCTACAATTTGTGCGATAACACAGGGCAAAGAAACAAACAAGACAAACAAAGTACTAAAACTCAAGAAAAGAAAGAAGCATGAGCTCTACCCTCTCACTAAGAGACCGTCACCTCAAGTCCTATGTAATGAATGCATATCTTATGAAAGGACTTAGCAAATC
Organism: Picea glauca; assembly: GCA_000966675.3. NCBI lineage: Eukaryota > Viridiplantae > Streptophyta > Pinopsida > Pinales > Pinaceae > Picea > Picea glauca. The sequence goes on along the minus strand of JZKD02S1673016.1, from coordinate 212,104 downwards.
AAATATCAAAAGCCAAAAGAGGTTAAAGCTATAAAGAAAAAGGCGAACATGGATTTGGAAAGACATGGTACCTATTACCCCCCCCATGCCTAGAGGTAACTAGAGGAGATCATGTCTCATGGCCCGCAATGGAGACCATGATGATGATCAACATGTCCACAGAAAGACAAACAAAGTACTAAAACTCAAGAAAAGAAAGAAGCATGAGCTCTACCCTCTCACTAAGAGACCGTCACCTCAAGTCCTATGTAATGAATGCATATCTTATGAAAGGACTTAGCAAATCAAATATCAAAAGCCAAAAGAGGTTAAAGCTATAAAGAAAAAGGCGAACATGGATTTGGAAAGACATGGTACCTATTACCCCCCCCATGCCTAGAGGTAACTAGAGGAGATCATGTCTCATGGCCCGCAATGGAGACCATGATGATGATCAACATGTCCACAGATGGCAACCCAGCAGCCCCCCTCATTCACCTTTGTAGCTACAAGTCAACCAAGGCTCATTACATTCAAGCAACCCAGAGTATGGGAGATGGTAAGCCATCGTCATCATGAGGTATGTTAGTCCTTCTTTTATGCAAAGTGTTGTGCTTAATTTGTCAGGCATGTGGATTAGAATCTTTGGTTGAAGTTGGATAATAGATCACTAGTTTGGGAAATTGTGTCAGTTGCCTTGTTTCACCTTGGTGGTCAGCTTCTATGCCCTACTCCCATGTTGTCACCGCCCAAGGAAAAGGGGTACTACTGGGGGACCCTCTCAAGGGTAACGTTCCTTCCCCTCCATACTTAACACTTTCCATCCTAGATCCTTTCTTAGTGTACTAAACTTCAGCAATGGGTCATGTTTTGCATCGTTTATTTGGAAGCTATTAACACTTTACATTGCTGATATATATATATATATATATATATATCTGTTTTGCTGCAATATTGGGACAGCAAGGTTTCTTGCTTGTTCCCCTTTGATATAAGGTTTGTATATCTACCTTGTGTCTTGTCCCGGGCAGGTTTAACATTGCCTTGCAGGTCCACAACACTTTCGCAACCATCCTTCATCAACAAGACTCTTTTCCAAGTCTTTTTCCACTTCCAAGCTTGACCTATAGGGGCTTCATTGGTCATTCTACCACTTTCCATCTTAATTTCCCTAGGGTTACCGAGATTCCCTCCTTGTGGTGACTTATCATCACTAAAGCGAGGGGAGTATCTATCTAAGGTGACAGTGGGTAGCTATTCCTATAGTTGTCGCACTCTTGTGGTTTGGATCGGGCTTTGCCCAACCTACAATTTGTACGATAACACAAGGCAAAGAAACAAACAAGAAAAGCAAAGTACTAAAAAACAAAAAAGAAAGAAGCATGAGCTCTACCCTCTCACTAGGAGGTCCTCACCTCAAGTTCTATGCAATGAATGCATATCTTATGAAAGGACTTAGCAAATCAAATGTCAAAAGCCAAAAGAGGTTAAAGCTATAAAGAAAAAAACGAACATGGATTTGGAAAGACATGGTACCTATTACCCCCCCATGCCTAGGGATAACTAGAGGAGATCATGTCTCGTGGCCCACAATGGAGGCCATTATCCCGACCATGATGATGATCAGCATGTCCACAGATGGCAGCCCAGCAGCCCCTCTCATTCACCTTTGCAGCTACAAGTCAACCAAGGCTCATTACATTCAAGCAACCCAAAGTATGGGAGATGGTAAGCCATCGTCACCATGAGGTACGTTAGTCCTTCTTTTATGCAAAGTGTTGTGCTTAATTGGTTGAGCATGTGGATGAGAATCTTTGGACAGGGGAAATACATAGTGGAGATCTTGAAGAGGTTCAGGATGCAGGACTGTCAGTCGATGTCTAAACCCATGGTTACTAACTAGAAGAAGATAGATGCTTCCAAGCAGAAGTCAGTGGACCCTACCTTATTCAGGGAGTTGAAAGGCTCTCTCATGTATTTGGTCAATACTAGGCCAGAGATTTGTTTTGCTATGAATACTCTCAATAAATCCAAAGTGGAACCAAGGAGAGCACATTGGACAACAGCGAAACATATATTAAGGTACCTACGTGGCACAGTCGAGTATGGTTTGAGGTATGCTCAGGGAGATGGAGTGAAGTTGGTGGGCTATACAGATGTAGACTGGGCAGGCAATGCAGTAGACAGGAAAAGCAATTCAGGGTATTGTTTCAGCTTGGGATCGAGGGTTGTCTCTTGGTTCAGTTGGAAGCAGAAATCTATTGCATTGAGTTCCGCAGAAACGGAATACATGGTAGCATATGAGGCCATATGGCTTCAGAAATTGCTAGTGGATTTGTTCGGTCATGAGTTAGAGTCGACCATCATACATTGCGATAACCAAAGTGGTATAACTCTCCTCGAATCCAATATTTCATGATAGGTCGAAGCACATTGACATCAGATATCACTTCATCGGAGATTGTGTGCAGCGGGGTGCAGTGTAGTTACAAAATGTGCCTACAAATGAGCAGGTGGCAGATATTCTCACCAAGGCCTTGATGAAACGCAAGTTCTTCTTCTTCAAGGATAAGATGGGAATTGTGGAGAACACCTTCCTCTCCAAGAGAGAGTGTTGAAATATTGTAGCTCAAACAGATGTATAAAACTCTCTGAGAATTCAGTGTTTCATGATAGGTCGAAGCACATCGACATCAGATATCACTTCATCAAAGACTGCGTGCAGCGGGGTGCAGCGTAGTTACAGAATGTGCCTACAAATGAGCAGGTAGCAGATATTCTCACCAAGGCCTTGATGAAAGGCAAGTTCTTCTTCTTCAGGGATAAGATGAGAATTGTGGAGAACACCTTCCTCGCCAAGAGGGAGTGTTGAAATATTGTAGCTCGGATAGATGTTCTTGCTTTGGCGAGGTGTCACGCAAGCAAGAGACACTAGATTTAATGATTCTTCGAGTCATTTAAATTGTTCACAAGTCTAACTTAGGAAAATGAGAATAATTAATTTAATTAATGATCATTTAAATATTTCCTAAGTTTAACTTAGGAAATGTCGATTATTAATTATTATTAGTTAACTCTCTATAAGAAGCTTCTTCGATCTTATCCGGAAAGTCAAAGTGAGTTTCAAATTAAATCATAGCCATTGATTTGTCAAGATGGGGATTTAATCTCCACCATACAATCACTCAGCTCGAGATTTATGTTGAATTTTAATGAAGATTTGTACCTTGGACAAGTGGTTCCTATGGGTTTTTAAACTTTTACCTAGGAATGTGGTCCACAACTTAAAAGTGGGTCTTTTTCATAAAGTC
>JZKD02S1673016.1:183111-202952 GCA_000966675.3 Picea glauca | reverse complement strand
CATATTAATGTCTGCAAATTTCATTAATATTGGGAATGGGCATTAAACATTTGGAGTGATAAGGAGTGATTGAAACCGGGATTGGGATAAATTGCAGAATTGAGAAAAATCAACAATTTATAAGCAGGGGAGGTGGCTTGTGGAGATCATTGAGTTGGAGCATGACACTGAGGATTTTCAGCTGCAGATCGAAGGTGAGGAAGGAAGGGTTTTGTTCTTTTTTGAGTCCAAGGGCAGAAATAGGGATAGGAAGGCTGCCAGCCTTCATCACTTTGCAGATCCGTCGACAGGAGGAGGGTTAGAGGCTGAGGTCCATTGTGTGCAGGTCGTGGGAGCCGTGGGAGAGCAGGGGTTGAGTCTTGGAGCTGAGTTACAGCCACAAGGGGAGGAGACGGAGGCTGGAATACACCAGCCGTATTTCCTCAGCCAGCACCCAGCCCATGTGAGGTCCCCCAGCCGCTGTACCAGCGCCATACAGCAGCTGTACTCGCTGACAGGAGGGCTGTACAGGCCGAGAAAGGGAAGCCAATACCCAGCAGACCCTTCAAGATTTTTCTGTGTGAAGTGTGCCAGGTTTAGCACAAATTTTGTAATCATTTTTTTGGATCTTGCTGAGCTGAAAATAATAAAACCCTCGTTTGCTGGTTTTCCCCAGAGTTGGGGTTTCCAGGGTATCTCTGGTGTCTATTTTAATGTGATTGGTTTCTACACTTATTCCACTGTGCATTGCAAGTTATTTAACTCAGTATATTTTGGTTTATAGATCAGATTTAGAATTTGTTGTTGTTCTAGATCTGGGTATAAAAATCTATTGAAGAACAGTAAATTAGTTGGCTGAGTTTTAAGGAAATATAACAATCCTGAAACAGCAGTTGAACTTTTTTCAGAAGCCTTGAAAAGAATTGTGTACACATCTGAGTGGAACTTAAAGATGAGATTATAACAGTTGCATTGAAATCACCAGGGGCTTCAAAATACATGAATTGGATGGCAGATTTAACACATGCAATATCACAGACTAACAGATGGGTCAATATCAGACTACACTTTCAGCTGTTGTCATGAGACATTTAGAAATATGTGCTAAAAAAGAGAATCTTGATGATCATGGAACAAAGTAGAAAGAAATGTATACAAGGAGAGAGACCTGCCAAATGCTGGAGTCCATTGCTGCCAACTTCAGAGTCTGACAAATCCAAGTTCTTCAAAGAAGTAAGCCCTGAATTCAAGTAACAGTTTCTTAGATGACAATTTAGATCCTCTATCAAAATAATCAACCCTCTAGTCTCTGCCAGTATAAAAAGAAGAGACTGAATTTGGCAAGTATGTTGTTATTAGATCATTCATCATTTTTAACAACGAAAAGCTTTGTACAAAATGTACACAAAGATCTTATACTAAGTAGATGTGCTGAAAATGCAGGAAACATTAAGATAGTAAACTATTTACAGACATTTACAGAAAGACAACATGAAACAAGCTGGCAAACCCATTCACTTGTGCATTGAAAACTCATATTTTGATGGTTAAGGTTTCTGATCATAACTCATATTTTGTCATTTAACCACCTGCTAACCCCCAAATTGCCTGCGCAACTGAAGGGTTAAGATCCAGCTAGATTCCAACATGATGGCTTCATTACAGGTGCATCCAGGTCTTCACAGTGATCAGAGCCTTGCTACAGAGTCAGTTTCATCAGATTCCAAGAAACTGCTATTTTTAGCAGTTTGCTTTTTTCTAGGAGCCCGAGTTCCCGGGGACCCTCATGTCAGAGATTTTTTCATATTCTTATTTCCTGCAAGCTCGTGATGCCGATGAGCCTGTTTCGAGCGACATGCAAGCAGTTTCACAACACTAATATTTTTAGCAGTTTGCTTTTCAGGGCTTGCATATCATTTCTGAGCACATATTTGGGTTCCTCACAGAAAAGTGAGTCTAGTGAGACTTCTTTTATTGACATACGAGATGTTGCTATTCTTAGGAATGTCTATTTTTAGACATGCTATATTTGGCAGCAGTCTCACCATTGTCATCTGCATTTCAAGTCTTTACTGTTTTTTCTGCTTTTTAGGAGTTAGATTGTTTTTTTGGGCATGTCTATATTTAGCAATTCTATTTATGGCAGGTGAGGGTGTGATGTTATGGTTCCAATGTGCAATGATCCCAGGATTCCAGTGAGTGAAAGATGATGAGTCATGTATAGTGTTGAGCAGGTGGATGTGTTTTCTCAGTATGACTCGTGGCAGCTAGGTGGAGGGTTCCCATTGGTATGAGGTTCTGAAATTTGTTTGGGCTAAAACCTTAAATTGAATTGCCTAAACCCTAACTCCCCTTGCTAGGTGTACTTGCCATTTCTAACCGTCTAAAAACCCCAATCCGCCTTACTATCTTTGCTAATTTTGTCAAAAAAGAAAAGCTAGTTTGATCCTTTTTGTCTAATTAGCGACTTTGTCAATTTTGCCAAAAGCCCAATTTGCTTGCTTTTCCACACTTGGTGCTTTTGCTAATTTTACCAAGCAAAAGGCCTTAAATAAAGTTGCTATTCAGAGCCCTAAGTCGAATTGCTCATACTAATTCTGCCAAGCCTGAAATCTAGATTTTGACCTCCTTTGCATGTTGCTAAGACCCCAATTCGACCTCATTTAGCATTGGCAAGTCCTTCTGATAATCTTGCAAATTTACCTTCAAGGGAAATTCGCTGGAATGGGCTATTATTTGGCAGGTTTTAATTTAAACACAATGTTTCCCTCTCAAGTCAGCACGCAATTGCAAGTAAGACTGAGTAAAGAAATCACATTTTTCTAGCAGTTTAGAGTGACATGCAGTGCTGAGATGTATTATTCATAGCAGGTTTTGAACATTCATAGAATCTTACCTTCAAGATGAAATTCGTGGGGGTCAATTTACCTCTGAACAGCATGTTGATTGCGGATCTCAGTGACAGCACATTCTACAGGATATTTTCAGCGAGTTGTCTAGTGGTTGCAGCTAGTAAATAGCATATTATTTGGAGGATCGATGTGAGAACAAGTATCTCAAGTGTATGTTATCATTATTATGGGAAATCCAGTGCTGGAAGATACTCTTTCCACCAGGCTTTCACTTTATTTGGAAAAACACAGAAACATACTTCCAGTTCTATGCAAGGTTTATGGATCACCCTAGCAGTTACACCCAGTGGATGAGGTCAGTGCTGTAGGAGTGTATTCTTGGTAAATGTTTTTCCTTGATTTGACTTGTCTAGCATCCACTTGTCACACTTATAGTGCCTTGAACAGCAGGTTGTATGATTCGATTTGCTGTTAACAGTTGATATTTTTAGGAAGTTGATAGCATGTGCTAGTGATTTGTTGGACAGCAGTTAATGAGGGTATATACCTATGTTACCAGAAACGCAGGGGTCGAGCTCAGGATCTGACCTTTTATATTCTTGAGTTTTGACAGAATCAAACATAACCCTAATCACTTTGGAGATTAAATCTCACCTCAATTGAGATCAATGACTAGGATTCATTTAATTCACTAATGCTAATAACCTTAGCATTTAATTAAATTAAACTCACTTTAATTAATAAAACCACTTTACTTCAATAATTCCTTTAATTAAAGTAAATTACTAAGGTTGAAGGCTTTGGACGACTTCCACACATCTAGACACTTAGACCTGTGCGGAAGTACATGTCCGATGCTATAAACATCAACATTATTAGTGTATAAGATTTTAGTATAAGCATATTTCTGATTTTTCAATATCGAATGGATCTGTATTGGTTCCTTTCTCCAAGGTATGGATTTTTAAATTTGATAACTTCTTTATTTCAATGAGATTGATCATCATTTCTTTATCGATCACTGATTCTTTGTTGGTAACTTGCTCCAACATTTCTTGTGGCGACTTTTTTTCACTTTTTAACTTCTTAATTTGTGCAATCAAGTTTTGACTATGATTAAGACAAGAAATTTCGTCTTTTTTAGCAATACCTTGTCAAATTCTTTCTAGTGGTCTACAACTTTTGTATTGACTTCTAGCTATAGTGAGAGATCATTTCTGATACATCCTTTAGGCCTTCTAATGAGGGCATTGCTAAGTATGACTTCATTGTAACATCCTACAATATTATCTTCTTCTTATAGGAGAATGTCAAAAACTTTTTCTTCATGTTTAAGATGAAGGTACACAGTGTTTTCATCTATGTTGGACCTAGAATTATGTCAACGTCTTTTTTGGATATAGGCCTAATGTTGAGTTGGGGTATGAAACTATAATCATCAATTCTCAATGGTAGATTATTTATTTTATATTTTTTCGTCCAAAGCATCTATCTTTTCAATTACACTTGACTCGAAGATTAGTAAATGATTAGCCATATCAACATTAATGTAATTTTCCTTGTCTTTTCAACAAATAGCGATGCCAATATCCCTTCCTTGAATAGTCCATTTAAGGACTAATAGCACAAGAGCGTATTTTGTGAAAGAATTAGGATATCTTCCATTTTTTCACCACTAAGCTTCATTTTGTTTTCTTTGAAACTTTTTTCGAAGGATACCATGTTATGGACATACTTCTTCAATGTGTAATTAGGTACCTACTTACTAAAAACACACCGCTTATATGAGTGTTTTTTATTAGTGCCTCTTTGATTTTACCAAATAATAAAAGCAAATTGACTTGTGCAATCTTAATACAAGCAAATTGTTTTATCCATTAATAATTGTGTTTGATTGATACGATGGTGTATGAGCATTTCCTTAATAAAAACTTTGGTTATTTTTAAATGACACTTAAAAAAGCTTATGTATGGTTGCGACAGTTGATTCTCAATGCTTTATGAACAATGTGTTAAGATGTGCTCATTTAACCATAGACAATATCACAATATTGTCACCAAACCATAGGCACGCAGCCACCCCTGAGCACTGTAACCTTGACAGATATAATAATTCCGGAAGCAGTACCAGACCCAACAGATAACCAAGGGATAGCGCACCTTTCTCCAAAGGTAGAGCACCAAGCAGAAAGTTCCAAAACAAGAAACCAAGACCAAAACCCAGCTGCAGCTGCAATCCTCCTCTAGACTTGCGCACCACTTTATCTTGTGTGAGCTTGTGAGTGAGAGTGTGACCAAATGAGCTCAAGCGCCCTCTATTTATAGTGCTCTTTGTCACCTATCTAGGTAGACTTCTCCTTTTTGAGGCTAATACTTCAATATTAATTATTTTATTGAGCCGACTTGTCTTCTAGGGTTTCTACACATCTATTTAGGGTTTTTCTAGCTTCTGAAATATTCTAATCTAGTCAGAAGTTACACATGGAGGTTGATACCTCCCGTAGCTACCATAATATCAACACAATGCACCTCTATTTTCCTGGTGTTGTCAGCGATACTTGTGATTGATGGCCTCCACAACGTTTTCTATTTACCTAAACACTACAGCTCTGTGGTTACCATAGAGTAGAATTTCTTTGAGGGGAATGATTTAGATAATAATGGTTAAGTGAAGAAATTTCAGTTCTTGACTTCTTCAACAGCCACCACTTGTTACTCCTCATACTGTATGAGAGGTAACAATGTGATTCTCATCGCATGCTAGAGATTTGTGCACGAGTACCACCCTCCTAGTGGCATGATGTTCCAATTCACATTGATTGTGAGCACTCCAGATTGGTCATCCAGAGCAAAGATGTCAGAGATCTTGCTACATAATGATCTCCTTTGCATAGTGGATAAGCCCACCTTGACGATTTCTTGATGATGATAGCATGGTTCATGATTTGGCACAGTGATGATGATGACGCACACATGATGCTATATTGATGTTTATGCTTATGAGGCTTGTTGTACTCTACATTGTCATATGTTTATTTCCTTGCTCATGTATGGTGTTAATGTCTTGTGTATTTGTCATGATAGTGGTGAACATGGGTTAAGTCTAATAATGGATCATAACACTCTAAATTTATATTATTTGCCTTGTTGTGCCATGGTAGAAAGTCATCCTTTTAGATAAGTGTTGTCACTCTTAGGTTGATTTGTACTATTAGAGGCCTAGGAAGGTGTAGCATGTGCATATCCCAAATCATACTTTACACTTTCCATCTGGCTCATGGTTGTTTTGTCATATGTCACATAGCAAGGTTCATGCTTCATAGTCCCATGAGAATAGCATCATCTTAAGAGCTATAAGCTTGAGGTAGATGTGACCAAAACCAAAAAGCTCAAAAGCCAAATAAAAAGCTTGAGCTATGCCACCTTGCAATGAGGCCAATGCCCAATTCCCATGCTTGAAATGCATATCTAAAGAAATAAGGGCAAATCAAATAAATAAAAAAGCAAGAAAAGGGGTAGTAAGAAACAATCGAGGAAATGGTAACTCAATGCAAAAAAAAACACACCCTTATCTTTAGAGGCACTCATGTGGATGAATATCTTTAACAAACCTTGTGTGGTTGTTATGAACACAAATAACATAAATATATACAAAATAATATAAATAACAATAATTAATACTAAATAACTAAATATGTTATGAAGAGACACCTTCCTGATGAAAGGTCACGTCTCTTATGAAAAGGCACCCTTGCGTGGGTATATATACAACCCTCATTTCTCAAAAGTAATCATCTCATTCATATTCTTATTCAATATATATTGGTTCACCACATTGGCTGAATTGGCTTTTTGCCAACCTCCATTTCTCAAAGTTTCTATGATCTGGTCATTGACCATAAATAGGCCCTTGGCCACTTCAATTTCAGAAACACCAATGAAAAAAAAATATTCCACTACATGATTGAAAGAAAAAGAAATTAAAAATAAATAGGGGAAGAATAAATTTGAAAAGCATAGAAGGTCTGTTGATAATCCCTTTTGCCAAAACATAGGGCTGAAAGAGGAAACACAAAAAAATGTGGGGAGAGACAATCGAGAGTCACTACTAAACTTTTCTACCAAATCATAGTAGCTGGAAATCGTGCAGGTAAAAAAATTTGTGGAAAAAAAAAGGAGCGAAAAACTAGTCTTGGGTAGGGAAGCCATGCGTTGCCTAAGCATTAAAAACAAGTAAATGAAATCGAGCGGCGGCCACTACCAAGACGTGAAAGGAATCGCGGGCTAGAAATTAAGACAGTTAATTAAATCAAATCGTGGGGGAAATTATAGAAGTCGCGTCACCAGGGAAATACCGTAGCATAGTCGCCATGGAAGGGTTCCATTGGAGCTCATTGAACTATGAAATTAATGGAAAAAAGAATCCCAGCCGCCCAATACCATCCGCCAAATTCGGGGTCAAACCACACACAAAAGGAAAAAGAAAAATCGCAGTCAATTGTTTGGAGCTTATTCATTGGTTGTATAATCACCCAATCATAAGTTACCGGGGCCATATCACTCTCAGACCGGTTGCACAACAAGATTAAGTCGCCATCTCAACTGCCCTTCCCATCTATCCATTGCCATTATTAAACTTTGAAGGATGTCATTATGCTACCAAAAAGACAAGAAGAATTTTTCCACCATATTACGATGAAGCAAAAAGACACATCTTGTCATAATTGAGACAGTTGAAGGCTGAACCAATTTTTTTATTAAAGTGATAGTACGTTGTCCTAAGTCAAACAAATTCCCATAAGAATCTTTCGATTGATTAAAATCTAAAAGATTGGCTACATACGGGGAAAAACATCTTTATATAAAGTATTAATTGTGAGAAACCATATAAATCTGCCTAAGTTTATTTGCATTGAGATTTATAATGTGTTTTCATTAAGTTGAGAAAAGAATATTAGTTATTGAACTTGGGAAAAGAAGAAAAGTATAATTGATATTTATACATTTAGAAAATAGAAAAGTAACTTTAATACCCAAGTGTTTAAAAAAAAAGGAAGAAGGTACTTTAAAAGTGATGTGACTCGAGAGATATTAAAAGGGTTATTTAATCGTAACTTCGGTGTTATAAAAAGGGTTAGTGAAGGAAATTTTATTCTCAAAGAAAGCCCTTGAAGCCCTTGAAGAAAAAAATTATTGGCAATTGTTTTCATAAAGTGAAAAAGTTAAAAAGATTTTTAATTAAAGTCAAAGTATCTTTTATTGCAAAATTAGTGACGAAAGCAAATGGAGTCCAGTAGTGAGAAAGGAAGATTCCCTAAAACTTCCGGGAACTCTACTTCAATGCTACTTAGAATCAAAGGGATGATTGGAGAGAAGGATTTCACTATTTCTATTGCACCCACTAGATGTAATAATTATATTAGTACTGAATTCGCTAACCAGTTAGTGATTCTCGAGTCAAATATAATTGAAAAACTAGACTTCTAGAATGAGAAACAATGACATAACCGATTTACAACTGAATATTGGGGATTATACCTTGGTATCGCAATTCACGGTCAGATATTTATGGAGCGAAGAGGGTGACATACTTTTGGGTTCACCCTGGATGGAAACACTAGGGTCCTTCATCTTAAACATGAAGAAGAAATTTTTTACATTCTCCTATAAGAAGAAAAAGATAGCATTACAAGACACTACATTGGAATCAAATTCAATAGTACCAGAAGACTTTAAAGATATCTCAAAAGTAATACTTCAAGAAAATCAAAAATCAATGTAAAATATGCAAAAAGAAATTGATAAAATTATTACATATAAAAACGAAGAAATTTCTCACCTCAAGAATCATAGTCAGACCTTGATCGCATAGATTAAGAAGTTAAAAGGTGAGAAGAAGTCACAACAAGAAACGTTAAAACAACTTACCAGCAAGAAATAATTGATTGATAAAGAAACAATGATTGATCCCATTGAAATAAAGAAGTCATCAGCTGTACAAACCCAAGTTGCAAAGAAAGGAAGAAATACAAATCTAGTTGAAGTCGGAACAACTTCAGATGTTGGAGTACAAACATTGGAAATGCCAAGTGTACTTACTAATAGAGATTCATCAATTAACAATGCAACATCAGTGAATGTAGAAAAGAAAACTCTGAAAGAAAATCAAAAAAAACCTACAAGTACAATAAGGGGAGATCATGCTACAAGAACTCCTCATCTACATCCAAATCATAAGGGCAGATATAATAACCAACGAGATTTTCAATATCACTTGGGACGAAAACAACCGACGTGTCTTTCAAAAAATATTGATACCAACACAATTAAATATCATGATAACAATTCATCATCGAAGTGCAACGTTCTGCGAAGGATTGAATTAGGATGGTCAAATCCTTTTACGATTTGAAAAATTTTCTCACCACTCAGAGGTTTATATTGTCTCGTATCATCAACTACGACAGAACAGAGAATGATGCGACGATATTACAAGCCAAAGAAAAAGACGTCCAGTGCTTCCCTCACTATGCTTTGAGGACAAAGCATTTCTAAAGGGGAAGGCAATGTTATGATCATAAATAACATAAACATATACAAAATAATATAAATAATAATAATTAATACTAAATAACTGAATATGGTATGAAGAGACAACTTCCTGATGAAAGATCATGTCTCTTATGAAAGGGCACCCCTATGTGGGTATATATACAACCCTAATTTCTCAAATGTAATCATCTCATTCATATTCTTATTCAATATATATTTTATTATCCTAAATGGATTTCTTCATATTCCAAGTATTTTGGGTATTTTGTGTATGAACCAGATTGTGCACCACAGTGGCTATGTAATTCAATTCATGATGTTACATGCCAAGTCATGTCATCCATCATTACACATACCCTTACTTAGTATCCTAGGAAATACTTCTTGTCTTAGGAGTTGTCACATGTAATAGGGATTGATGTTGTCCCCACCATGGTCAAACTTGAAAAATGGTATGAACTCTATAAGTTATTGTGAAGTTAGAAGATGATACTTTAATGTATCTCTACCTAATGGCACTTGCATTTTGACATAACTCATCATTTATGTTGCAATGGGATTTGTGTATTGCCTCGAGATTTATGAACCTACATTGGGATCCATGATTGCATTAGGATCCATAAGAATTGCCTTGTGCATTGTGATTGCCTTGGATATTGTGAGACATGCATTGGGCATGATGACGGAACCATGCACACTTCCTTGGATGCCACATCATCACTTATTTTGAAGGGATTGCTCTCTTGGACCATTTGACCAAGGTTGTTGCATTTGAGGACCACACGTACCTACCTTCCATCCATTTGTCATCTTTTGAGGAGGACGTTGGATTATATTGGAGTGACCTACATTGGGAGGCCTCATTCTCACATGTGTGAGATATTTTGAGGATTCCATGTACTATTTGAGGAGACGACCCTCCTATTTTTGCTAGATCCACACGTGTGAGGCACATATGGAGCATTTTGAGGATGATTTGTATTATTTTGATGAGGTCGACCTCCCTAAATGAGGGAGTCTGTTGTAGTTAACCATGTCTATCACCTTTTTAGGAGGGCGTCCATTTTGCAGATGCATCTATCCTCACCTATTGTACATGTGGCATTAGTTCCACCTTACTCTGTTGTTGTTGACTATATCCTCCTTTGTTTTTTTATAGGATATTAGTTATTTAAGAATAGATCTAGGAGTTTGTTGAGATCTAATGCTATTCTATTGTAAAATTCGTTGAGCTCTTCTCTTATAAATAAGAACCTCCTCCTCATTTGCAAACTACAAGTTTTGGAATGAAGTCCTTTTACATTTGTATATTGTCTAAGGCTATTGTGGTGATGCATCAACCTTTCATGGAATGTGGCAAATGATTTTTGGAGCATACTAGTTAGGGTTTTATTGCAAGTGTGGACTTGTCAAAGCTACTTGGGCACCATAGATAGTGGTATCACTAAGTTTGAGAGGTAAGTATTCTTGTTTATTTTCTTGTTCAAATTGTCAGTTGATAATGAAGAATGACTGGAAAATTGAATGATTTGAATTTAGAAATGAATCTGAATCATATAAATTTCATCTTTTGTTTTCCAAATTCAATTTTTCTATTTTTTTTTTCTGTGTACTTGTTAACCCCTGGATTTTCCCATGTGCAAATCCTGAGGGTTAAGAGCCAGCATGACTTATTTCGCTGGCATTCAAATATTTTTCCCAAAGATAGCTTGGCGTGAACCAGGGTTGGTTCCTGTATGAGTTCAAGTATAGGAATGGTTTAGTGGTGTTCCTTGCTTCAGGGACAGGAGTTTGAGATCTTCATGGACAGAGAGATGTCTATTTTTACCATATTCCCTACTTTTTAGGACACATAGATCGGAGATATGCATGGCATTTTTTTATCACATATTCAGAGTCCTTGCGAGCTCACAATTCTAGTGAGCCTTTTCCAAACGACATGCGAGCAACTTACTATTTATAGCAATTGGAGATCCAAGGTTCAGATGACGATTCTGAGTACATATCTGAGTTCCTTGCAGAAAATCAAATTTGATGAGCCTGATTTCATTGACATGCGAGACATGTCTATTTTTAGCAGTGGTTGCATGTCTATTTTTAGCACATATTCGGACTCCCCTCTAAAAATTGAGTCCGATGAGTATGATTTCATGGACATGCGAGGAGTTTTTATTTTTAGTAGTGCCTATTTTTAGGCATACTATATTTGGCATGATTCTCCTAACAGTGCCGAACATATTTGGTCTTTTCATATTTTTTTGATCGGACTACTATTTTTAGCATGTCTATTTTTAGCAAGGTTATTGTTAGCAGGTGTGATTGCCATGCAGGGTGATAGGTGGCTAGTTCAGATTCTGACATTTGGAAACTTCAAAGGGTGACATACGGTGCATACATGGATGGGGATACTAAGCACTTTGCTTGAGGACATGTGGCGCATCTTGCTAGTTGAGATGAGTTGGCGTTTGGTTGGCAAGCTTGAGTTAGCTAAAGAGTTATTTCTCCTCCTCCCTCTTCTTCTTCTATCTTAATCCCCTTCTCATGCGCATCTATTCTTAGTCCATGTGTATTCTCCTTATTCCATGCGATATTTCCCTATTTTTAGCGCAAACCCTCCTCTTGTTCCTATTTCCTAGCGCATCCTCCTTCCTTCTCTCCTCACTCCCTATTTCCTAGCGCATATTTCCTTATTTTTAGTGCATTCTCCCTCCATGCATGCACCTTCCTTATTTATCCCTTTTCATGCACGTTATCTTTGTCGTTCCCATGTGTTTCTTTCTCCCACACATGTGTATCCCACTCTACTTCTTATCCATGTGCACTCCCCTTTCTTCCTTATTCCCCTTCTCTCCTATTTTATCCATCATGAACCCTCCTATTCTTAGCCATGCACCCTCCTATTTTTGCCACTCTTATGCGCCTCATGGGTCAATATATTGGAGGTTTCTCTTCATTGTTAAGGGTCGATTTCTTCAGCAGCAACAGAAAATTGTGTAGGGGTCATCGGTATACCAGTTCTTGTTTTCTATTGTGCATCTAGCCTTTTGGCAAGCACAAGAATAAAACTTTGTTGTGCTCGTATCAAGCTTTCGAAGATTGTTGGTATTGTGTTTGAAATTTATGCATCGTTTAGAAGTTTTTATCCTATTATAACATTTGGTTGTTTAATCGCAGCCAAAAAGTACCTTTCCTCGCTGCTGTTTTTTGGGTTTTTATTGCAGATTTGCAGGTCTAAAACATCGGGAGGATAACCTAGGGACACCCCCGTGAGGTTGGCAAGCACTAGCCCAAACGGGGAGGAGATTTGTCGGTGACACTTAGGGCATCTTCTCCTAAAGTTGCATGTATTTCTAGCTAGCCAATTCATAATTCATTCACATTCTTGCAAGTGCGGAAATTTGTGCTAACAAGACCCCTAATGTGTTGTCGCCACATGTTTCAAGAGAGCCATACTTGTACCCATACCCTGTCAACTTAGTCTTCTGGTTGTTCCTATTTTCTTGGCTCAAGTCCTGTTGCTGGGACAAGTAAGAAACAATATATGATTTCTCATTCTTCCACTAAGGACAAATATAGAGCTATTAACATAATTGGACGGGAGAGAATATGGATTCGAGCAAAACTGGATGAACTTGGATTTCATTAGGAGAAACTAACTTTACTTCAATGTCTTAATCAGGGTGCCATTTAGACTACTCGTCCTCTGGTGTACCATTCGAAGACCAAACACATTGATGTTCAATAATGTTATATTCAGCAGTTGATCCAAGATCATATCAACCCTCTGGAATATTGTCGCACCAAGGACTAGATTGCAAAATTTTTGACCAAATATTTGACAAAAGCCAAATATTTTGAGACAAAGAAAGTTGTCCTTAAAGGGGCGGGGGGGGGTAATTGTAATGTTCTTTGCTTTCCCCCAAGTCAAGCTTATGTGGAGATGTTAGTGTTAATAATTATACCTTGACTTAATGTTCATTAATATTATTAACATCATTATGTTATTAATATATTATCACTGTGTGACCTGAGAGGTCACATATTTTACCCCATTATTCTATACAAAGGGGTTGTGTACCCCATTGTAATGATACGCATCAAACATCGAATGTTATTAAATATTTGTTTTCTTATGTGTTGTGTTTATTCCTATCCTCGTGTTTTATTTCTATTTCTAACAATGACCCTCCAGAATGCATGCAATAGTAATTTAGAGTATCAAAAACATAAGCCCCAAAACTTCAATCATTATATAGAGTCAACATGATGCACTCAACATGGTATATATCAGTGTTACACTTATTGCGATATTATCACCAAAACCCACCTCGATATTTATTGCGATAAATTAAAATTTTGAAATTATCACAATAATTTGCATTTATCACAATAATTTTTGTATTTATCGCAAGTCGAAAGAATTATCGCTCTACTCCTTCCCAACCCGCTTTAAGATGCGATTTTCGATTTTAAAACATCATTTCGCAAAAGTTAGTAAGGGAGATTGAGCTCTGAGGATATTGTGACCATTTTCCATCAAGCAAACAAAGGGAAATTCGTAGTTTTCTTGCCATCAACTAAGCATTTGTGGAGTAGGGATTTACTCCAATCTAGCATATCCATACTCCTCAGTATGTAAAAAAAGTTACCCCTTCATTTTATTTGTTTTTCAAGATTTAGCATAGGGTTTACAATGTCTATTAGATATACATCTTCTTGCCCTTTTTTAATGGGGGATTTAACACTTATGTAGCTATGGTATTTTAATTGTAGCATTCTTGAAGTTTTTTATGGATTTAGATAATTTCCCCCATTTTTTTGTCCTGTAGGTTTACAAATTTAATTAGTGCTCTACACATTTCAAAATGCCAAAGCCATTGGAGCCAATGTGGAATTATGGTCTACCATATGATGATCATAATAGAATGAGGTTGAATTGCAAGTTATGTGGTATGGAAATGTTTGGCGGAATCAACTGCTTGAAATACCACCTTGACAAAATCCTAGGGAATGAAGTGGGGATTTTCCCAACATCTATACCAAAAATTGTCCACATTGCAAATCAATCCATTTTTGATATGTTTAGAAAGAGAGATCAAAGGGAAGAAATGAGGTTTGAGCTTCCAAATAAAACTACAAGCATCTCAGGAGTGGGGGAAAGCCAATCCTCAGGCTCACATTCCACAATGCCTAGCCCCTCAGCATCCTCACCTTTCTTTGTGTCGAGGTCAGTGCCTAGGGGGGGGCAACCTTATATTCGATTTGTTATCGCACAATTTGCACTTGCCCAAAAGCCCAAGGTAAGTGGATACAAAATTGGCGTAACTAGAAATAACCTATCACTATCACCTTAATAGGAGATCCCTTTCTATTTAGGAGTATGTCAAGACTACCCCAGGGGAGACATCCCCGGTGACCTGGGGGTTTGAGAAGGCTAAGGCAAGTAATCATAAAGAAATCCTTCCCCTCTCATAGATCACTCAAATCAAGGTTTCTTTATGTCTTGTAAAGATGAAGCAAATAGATAATATTGTGTACCTGCCCAGAACAAGACAACAAGGCAAAAGGGGGCACTTTCCAAGTACCAAAATGATTTTTAGTGCTTCATAAGACAATAAACCTTCAATAAGTAAGCTAGCTGATATGAATTTCCAGCAATGCAACAATTTATAACAGCAATTAATATTTTATAACAGTTGTTGTCGTCCTTATACACACTTGCAAACGTGAGCTAAGTCCTGTTCACTTAGTGTGTCCTTGGAGGCACAATGCCTAGGTTCAAAGCCCACGTTGTCACTTTGAATGAACCTCTTCTATCTAGGCTTACTCCTAGGTAAGCCAAGGGGGGTAGACCCTAGTTACTATGTGAATTATTAAATGAATTCTAGGAGTTAAATTTAGTTTATTAAAGATAAGGGGAAACTAGCCTATATGACAAGCAACAATGCAAATGCAAATCTTTTGATGAAAATCAAACCTTTCCCTAAGGTCAACTAAGATTAATGCCTAAGGTTGGGCAAGGGGTCAATTTAGATTATACAACTAAAGAATTAAGTACAATTATACAAGAGAAAAACAATGAGATAGGATACAAAAAGAGATTATTACAAATTGAAATAATTACAAAGTGAAATATACAAGATAGCTTAAAATGAACAAGGTAAGTTAGATAAGAATAAGATGAACTAAAGAATAAGAAACATTCAACTCACAAAATGAAATGATTGAAACATATCATACATAAAACTTTGTGAAAAAGAAGTAACCACTTTAAATGATATTACAAATATACAAAGGAAATTAGATTTTAGACCAATCACATGAGATATCACAATGAAGATATTGCTTGAAATATGAGTTTCTTGAAATGTCAAAAATAGATGAAAAGTAAATTGCCTTAAAAAGTGATTGTAAAACTTGAAAGGAAAACTTGCTTGACAATATAAATCACACAACTTTGAGATTGCTTGATAATGAACTTAAAATGCTATGTTGTGAAGTAGATTGCTTTGAATATAACATTGCAAGTGTTGTGAAAATAGTGTGTAGCTCAATTTTAGTAAATTTAAAGTTTTCTTTGATTAAGGGGATTAAGGGGATTAAGTGTGATAGATTGTATCCTATACTATGTGACTACCCCAAAACCGTTATCCCTTTAACCAAAAGGAAGTATTGGGTGCTCAATAAGTAAGGCAAACAAGGCCTTACCCTAGCTCCACAGGTCAAATCCAAAGAGCAAGTGTACTCAACCTGGGGGACACCTCATGTCATGAGATCATCACTGACCTAACACCCCAAGTATCTTCCACAAGCCTTTGTTTTGGTGGTTAAAGCAATAAGAGGTTGGATGCCTAATTACTACCTCCAACCTTTTCCCTTTCTTCTCACCCAGGATCCAACAAAGTGGCAAGGGGAGACAATACGGGGCAAAAGTTGGGAACACAAAGATAACTTGAGCAATGATTTTAAATTTAAACAAGCCTTCCATTATTGCAAGGATGGCTTATGCCAATTTGCAAGATGGGGCAAAATAAATGAACTGAAATGTTTTATTAGTTTACTTTAAACAATAAATGAAATTAGTTTGTAGCTTGCTTTAAGAAATAAATGAAATTACAACCCCATAACAATGGTCATGTGGAGGCACAATGCCTACCTTTTGACCAATGTGGGTGTAAATAAAGAATTAAAAATTTAAATTGCTTCAAAGCAAAATAACCACAACAATAGCACATGTGGAGGCACAATGCTTACCTTTTGGGCCAAAGTGGGTACTATAAAAAGGGGGAAAATGACTTGGAAATAAAATGCAAACCCTACAACAATGGCTCAAGTGGAGGCGCAATGCCTACCTTTTGGCCAAGGTGGGTGTAAAAATGAAAAACAATAAAGCAAATCTAAACTATTACAATATTAGATTTTTTTTATGTAAATTTGCAAGAAGACACACCCAAGAGACTCTCAAGGGTGGCTTACAATTATTTATAAGAGTAGGAAGGAAGGAAACTTGATGTCCCAACTTGAAAATGCCTTTTGGAGGCCTTTGGGGATAAAACACTTGTAGCAACTCTGCCTTGATGATAAAAATCTACATAAAAATATCAACGGAATTTCTCTAAGAGCATGCTACAAAAAATATGAAACTTGTTAAATAGATTAGACCAATAAACAATAAATTTAAATGAAAGCTCGAGTATAATAATGAAACCTTTAGCAGTTATTCTATGTCATAACAATATGTGGAAATGAGAAAGAAAGTAAGGAAACAAGATTAGATAAATATTGAAACTTTGGAAGGTTAAAAAGAGTTGGCTTTCCACTCTAAAGCCAATCCTTCAATCCCTTGGTGAATCCCAAGTAAGCTTGCCTTTTGCTACACAAAGAAAAATGGAGGTGAAAGCATCCAAAGAAGCTTGCGAAATACTTTCCAAACTAACTAAGGAACTACCATAAAATCAATAGCAATACTACTACCAATAGCACCCAAACAAAATACTTTGCTTGAGTCTCCAAATACAAACTAGTGAAAACAAAATATGAAACTAAATGGAAAGATATCACCTCAACAACACACAATGGAGACACCAAGAAGACTCCCAATGCACACCAAAGATTCTCCAAAGCTTCCTTTATTATCCACCAAAATGTTGCTACAAATACTTGTAGCAAGATTTACAGAGAGAGCACATGAGGGCATGAGAGAGAGAGGGAGAAGAGAGAAATTTTGGCATAATAGACTTGCTATGAGAATAGATGAGAAAATGAGGAGGAGAGGCCTCAATTTATAGGAAAGGAGGAAGAGAGAGCCCACTTGGATGGGCTCCAAGTGGCACCCATCCAAAGGAGGAGTATCTCATCAAGGGGGGCGCACTTTTAGGGCAAGAAAGCAAGTTGAGGGGTGAGTGGGGAAGGGGGAAACCCCTTTCCCTATTAATTAAAAGTCATGTGGGGACAAGTGGGGAGGTTTTGCAAAGTTTGGGGGGTCCCCATGGTGTATTTTTTTTTATGAGATATTGAGCAAAGAGGGGGACACCCCTCTTCTAAGGGGATGGTCAATGTGGGTTGTGGGCTAGGCTAAAAGGGTCTTTCTAAGTTGGAAATCATTTTCCCAACTTAGGAAAAGCAATTGGGACATTTTTCCCACTCTCTCATGACTTTAGAGACATTTACAAAATTTGGCTATTTTAATTTAGCCAATTACATGCTGATTTTTTACTGACTTGGACTCCTCATGGACAATGGCCTAGAAAAACGTGTCCAAATGAGCTAAGACTTGGTCCAAGGGTGTAGGGGTTCATGAACCATTTGATTTGATTACTCATACCCCTATACAAAATACCCAAGGACCACTTTTTTACATTTTACATCAAAAATAATTAAAAATCCCCAGTTTGTGGGAATTTTAATTATTTAAAAAATCTTATCAAAACTTAATGGAATTCCGCGAAACTCTAGGAAATGTCTAACATGGTCATTTACAACACTCTTAGACCTTAGTTACATAGGGCTCGACCACTAGAACGCTTTTCACCACTTTGGAGAACTATTGTGGGAGTGAAAAACTCAAGGGAAATTAATAAGGTTGGTTAAGCCAAATTAATAACCTGAGGAAAAAACACACTCAGTGAAAGGGACTCCTCTAATGATAAAGTCCTAGGCAACTAACTTAAACTATGATCCATGCAGATCTATTACATTATTATCCCATGCAGGGGAGCGAAAATTCCAATTACAACAAAATGTTGAAGGCCAAAACTGCCTTGTAGAACCAACAAGTCCTCAACTTGGTAGCACCACCAGGTGCATATCTTCATGATACATGGATTGGACTCCCTAGTTGAATAGGTGGTCAACAACAGCCACAAGAATTATGCCTTGAAATTGCTTGAAAAAGACAAGAAAAAGTAACTTTGACTAGACAAATTGATAATAAATTGTAACAAGCAAAGTTGGCAATGTTTAGCTAGCTTTAAATATCACTTTTGCAGAGAATTTGTTGCAATTAGATGGTTGTAGCAATCTTTTGCAACAGCAGCAAATTCTAATGGTCAAAAGTGCAAGAAAACACCATACAAAGTTAGCACTTACCTAGCAGATTGACTAGCAATTATCACAATTGGGTTTTGAATGGGTTAAGTGCAAGTTATGTAGGCAAATGTATCAAATCAATGTATGTTTGTATGGTTGTAGCAATGTTTTGCTACAGCAGCAAGTTAGATAAGGAGTTAGTTCAGTTTAGGGTTGGCAAATGTTAGTAAAAGCTTCAAGGATAAAAGTGTGAGTGCTTGTTTGATCAATCAACACTTGCAAGTGGTAGATTAGTGCCTTTCTAGGGTAAATGGAATCACTAATGGAAGCAGCAAATCTTAGAGGAAAAATAGCAATGATAATGATACGTCAAAGGGATGGAGAGGATAAGAAAGGTGTTGGTATCCCAAGGCCTCAAAAATCCACCTCCAAGAGATAATTGCTAGAAAATAACAAAAGTTATGCCCTAGCGATTTCTCCTTTCCTTGAACAAGTTGTAATAAAATATGCATTTGGGCATGGAAGTCAGGTTACTAGAGTGCTATAATAGTAGGGCTCTAGTATCTACTTCAAGATAGGTGCCTTCCAAGAAATTTTAGCACATGGAAGACTATAGGGAAAAATATAATAACATATGTCTTTCCCCTAGGGTTTCAAGCAAGTAATTTCATAATCTTAGACATGAAACAAGTAAAATTAACCATAAGCATTCATTCACAATAAACAAATGCAGATTTTCCACTTACTTCACCAAGAATAATCAACCAAAAACCCTAGTTGAAGATCATCCACATGAAAATTGCCATAGTACACCAAGAAATGCCTCCTCCAAGAAGTGCACACCACTAAATTTCAGCCAAGAAACCATAAAGAAGGCTGAATTTCAGACCACCACTTGCTTGATGAGTGAATCTCATCAAGCAACATACA
>JZKD02S1673016.1:143601-159780 GCA_000966675.3 Picea glauca | reverse complement strand
CTAAAAGTGCGCCCCCCTTGAAGAGACCCTCTTCCATTGGATGGATGCCACTTGGAGCTCATCCAAGTGGGGTCTCTCCTCACCTTCACCTATAAATAAGAGCCTCTCCTCCTCAATTCATCATCTATTCTCATAGCAAGTCTATTATGCCAAAATTTATCCTCTCTTCTCCCTCTCTCTCATGCTCTCTCATTGTAAATTTTGCTACAAGTATTTGTAGCAACATTTGGTGGATAATAAAGGAAGCTTTGGAGAATCTATGGTGTGCATTGGGAGTCTTCTTGGTGCCTTCATTGTGTTCTTGTGAGGTGATACATTTCCATTTCATTTTTTGCATTTTGCTTTCACTAGTTCTACTTGGAGACTCAAGCAAAGTATTTTGCTTGGGTGCTATTAGTAGTAGTATTGCTATTGATCTTGTGGTAGTTTCTTATAAAGTTTGCAAAGTATTTTACAAGCTTTTGGATGCTCTTGCCTCCTTGTTTCCTTGTGTAGCAAAGGCATGCTTGTTTGGGGATCACTAGAGGGTTGAAGGAGTGGTTTTAGAGTGGAAATCTAACTCTTTTCAATTATCCAAAGTTTCCAAAATTTATCTAACATTATTTTCCTCCTTTCTCTCATTTTTAAGCCTTGTCATGATCTAGAATAGACATTTTAAGCTTCACTTTCATATCAGAAATTTACATTTAAATTGGTGTTTCATTGGGCTAATACTAAGTTAACAAGTTTCTTGGTTTTGTAGTTTTTCCTATAAAATATACTTTGTTGTTTTTTATGCAGATTTTTAGCTACAAGGAGGAAGTGCTATTGGTATTGAGCCCCAAAGGCCCTCAAAACTTAAAAGGCATCCTTAAGTTGGGATATAAAATCCCCCCTCTTCTTCTTCTTCTAAATCATTGTAAGCAACCCTTGAAAGTCTCTTGGGTTTGCCTTCTCTCAAGTTAACATAAAAATCTGATATTGTAATAGTTAGAATTAATTGCCCACACCTTGTAAAGAGATTGACCTAAGCCATCCTCGCAAAATCGTGAAGGCTAGAAGTAGTTCTATTTCTTGCTTTTCCTTTTACACCCACCTTGGCCAAAACGGTGGGCATTGTGCCTCCACTTGTGCCATTGTTGAGGTTGTTTTTGCTTTCAAGTAATTTTAATTCTTTTATTACACCCACCTTGACCAAAACGGTAGGCATTGTGCCTCCACTTGTGCCATTGTTGTGGGGTTGCAATTTCATTTTCTAAGCAAACTACAAAGCATTTCAATTATTTATTTTTGCCCCACCTTGCAAGAAATTGACATAAGCCATCCTTGCAATAACGGAAGGCTTGTATAATTTTAAATAATTGCAAAAGTTATCTTTTTGTGCTCCATTTTTGCCCTATATTCTCTCCCCTTGCCACTTTGTGGATCCTAGGTGACAAGAAAGGGCAAAGGTTGGAAGTTTAGTAATTAGGCATCCAACCATTATTGTTTCCCCCATCAAAAAAAAGGCTTGAGGAAGATACTTGGGATGTTAGGTCAGGGATGATCTCACGGCACTAGGTGTCCCCCGGGTTGAGTACACAAGTTCTTTGGATTTGATCTGTGGATCTAGGGTAAGGCCTTGTTTGCCTTGCTTATTGAGCACCCAACACTTCCTTTTGGTTGAGAGGGTAACAGTTTGGGGTAGTCACATAGTCTAGGCTTCAATCTATCACATCTAATCCCCCTAATCAAAGAGAGACCTAAAACTTATTAAAATCAACCTACACACTACATTAACAACATTTGCAATCTCTCTTTCAAAGCAATTTGTCTTTCAAGTTTTGCAATCATATTTTAAAGCAATCTACTTTTCAACTACTTTGATATTTCAAGCAAGTTACTTTCAAGCAACACCTTTCATTGTGGATATCTCATGTTCATTGGTATAGGATCTAACTTCTCCTTGGTATAATTGCAAAATCATCCAAGTGGTTGTTCTTTTTCACTATAAGCTTTATCCATGACATGTTTCAATTATTCCATTTGTAAATTGGTGTAAGTTGAATGCTTCATTATCTAACTATTCTTTAGTTTCTTTTATGTATTTTGTGCGATTATCTAATTTGTCATTTTCATTGTAAGCTATCTTGCCATATTCAATTTGTATATTTCATTTTGTAATCATCTCAAGTGTAAAGTAATTTCTTGTTGATATCATATAGCATTGTTTATTTCGTGTATAATTGTACTTAATTATTTTGTTGTATAATCTAATTGACCCCTTGCCCAACCTCTAGGCACTAGTCTTAGTTGACCTTAGGGAAAGGGTTGTTTTTCATTAAAAGTTTGCATTTGCATCGTTGCTTGCCATATAGGCTAGCTCCCCCCTTACCTTTAACAAACTAAAATTAACTCCTAGAATTCATTTAATAATTCACATAGTAACTAAGGTCTACCCCCCTTGGCTTCCCTAGGAGTAAGCCTAGACGGAAGTAGTTCAAGTCAAGGTGACAATGGGCTTGAACTTAGGCATTGTGCCTCCAAGGACACACTAAGTGGATTGAGACTTTTTCCACGTTTGCAAGTGTGTATAAGGACGGCAACAGGGGACTTGAAAAATATCTAAAGAAAATAAAGAAAAAGGCAATTAAAGGGCGTGGAAAAAGGTTGCGCGCCAAACGAAAGGTAACTCAAGGATGCAGCATACCCTCCACAAAGGCACCCATGGAAATGAGATCGTATGAGACCCTTGCATGTTAATGACCCCATGTCCAAAAAAACTTCTTCCCCATCCACCTCACACTCATTACATGGCCTAGAAAGGGTTCATCGGGGAAACATTCCTCTACTTGGGTATTGGCTAACCCAATAGGGCACCTTAACAACCCTCCCACACTCAAACTTGGCAAATTATATAGAGTCTTTGTAGCATGTGTTTAATTTGAAAAGGGGGGTCTAGTGTACTTGTTTAGGTGGCTCTTTTATTAAAATCGATTTACTTGACATGATTCATATGACTTTTGGACCCTTGGGGGGCGTACCTTGTTTGTCTTTGTAGGATCATACTTGATGGCATCATTCATGAAGGGCCTAAGGCACTTGGACCTTCATAGGGGCATGAAACCCCATAGGATGGATGTTGTGCCCATTGATTGGAGGGCATTGATCATGAGCATAGATGACACCATGCCTCATGAAAGAAGCTTAGCATGATGAACCACACATGACGTCAACCTCCTATGCTAGAGCGTTGCACTATTTCATCATGACATCATGCTTTCAAAGGCTTGATGTGACATGGGGGTTGCATTTGGTGATGTTGTAGGATATTACCCTACCTTTTTGCTTCGTTTATGAATTGTTGGGATGATGTGGCACCATGGAAAGGATGACACCCTAGCCTTTGGAGGCTTCTTCACCCTACAACCGCCCTTGAAGAGGTCGTTGGAGGCTTATTTCACATTGTTTTGTCACTTTTGGTTATTTCTTTAGCATTATGTGGGAAAATTATCAAAACGGCTTCGCTGAAAGGTCATTGTAACTCTTGTTTGACATAAAATTAAGGATTTAATTGTAAATTGGACCAAACTAAGACTTGGGTTTCCTCTATAAATAAGAAGTAAGTCTTCTTTCATTATTCATATTCGTGATGGGAGATTTATCTCCCTCTCTTGAAAATTTTCAGCCCTGTTCTCTTGTGCAAATTTCAGCCATGCAACTTGCTTTTCTTGGGTAAGATTTTTTTGCTCTTTAGCTTGGAGATGAAATCGCTTCACTTGTGGATGAATGGTTTGTGAGTTGGGTTACTTTTTGGTGGACTATCTTGCTGATTTGTCTTATTTAAGGGTTAATTTGCAGGTTATCTTGATCTTCCATTGCTTGAAGAACCCTAGGAGGGTTAGGATTGTCTATCCCCTCCTTCAAGCTATTTTTCTTGGTGAAGAGAGATCATTCAAGCATGGATTCAAGGGTTAGGAGTGTCTATCCCCTTGGAAACATTCCTTGGCTAGGGTTTTAAACCTAGGGGTTAGGATTGTCTATCCCCGTAGGGTTTTAAACCTAGTTTCCCATTAACTAGTCAAGCTAGGTGATTTTGAGAAGGTGGACAGCTTGGCTTATAAGGGTTTAAGTCCAAGGTGCAAGTCCTTTTCTCATCATC
This sequence comes from Picea glauca, assembly GCA_000966675.3. Classification (NCBI taxonomy): domain Eukaryota; kingdom Viridiplantae; phylum Streptophyta; class Pinopsida; order Pinales; family Pinaceae; genus Picea; species Picea glauca. Next base: position 155,660 of record JZKD02S1673016.1, on the reverse strand, counting down.
TTCTAACTAACTTCTTAATGTTGTGACTCCATTACCCAAGGATCAAGGCACTAGTTGCATTGAAAAATGCGATAGCTCTCTTAAAGTCATTTGCTTTATGGATGAATTACTCTCACTCAAAGCTCTCTTTTCATGCTAAAACATTCTAGTTTACTGATTATTTACTCACTGCTGTAATAACTTTTAAGTTACAGCCATTAGGGTGATAGCAAACCCTCTCTCTCTTACTCTTGTTTGCAAAACTAAGTCACCGCGGAATTTTGTGCTTGAATATTGCAAAGTGATCTACTAATCAAACGCTACAAATTGGCATTCTTATTTTCTGAATTCTGTGGTGAATTCTTGCTGCTGTAGCAAATATTTGCTACAGCCATCTAGGGCTAAGATAACACTTATTTACAGCCCATTTCAACTGTCAAAGTTATGGTTTAAATATTGGAATATTATCTACTAGTCATAAGCTTTCATTTGCTATCATTTGTTGTTGATTTTGACAGTAAATTCTTGTAGCTGTTATTATTCTTTTGCTGATATAATCTTCAGTTTGCTGCAATTTTTTGGGACAGCAAGCTTTCTTGTTGTTTCCCCTAGTGTTCCGGGGCTATTTTATATGATATTTGATCTTGGGATAACTGTTCTAACATTGGTTTTGCAGGAACTTTTCAAGCTCAGCTCATATCTTTCCCAAGGCACTCTTCTTCAAGCCCTACACATCTTCATCTAGCGACCAAAACAGAGATCTTTGCAAACCCCTTGACCTTATTTCTCCATTCCCTTGAGGTCACCTGGGAAGCCTCCCTTGTGGCAGAATCATCCATCACTAAAACGAGGGGAGTAACTGCTAAGGTCACAGTGGTTCTTACTCCCAGTTATATCGCACTAGTGATGCTTGTGGTTGGCTTTGCCCAAGCAGCAGTTTGTGCGATAACAAGCATCAACAAGGAGCAGCATTTCCTTGGTTAGCTTTTTGACTGGCTTCATTTCAACTTTCTTTGAAGACTGGGAACCATGGGCTGTGGTATGGCCACAGGTTCTGTCATCCAATGAACTTGAAGTTCATCTTCTCGAGGGGGGGTTGATTCATAGGCTTTATGAAATTCATTATCCTATTCATTAAAGTTATTCTGATATTTAAATGTCACCATTGATGATACTTGAGAGGTAACGCAATTACAATTGACATGTTTAAAAGAAAATTAGCCTTTATACCTTTTTTCGGGACTAGGACTATAATATATATCAGCAAACAAACAGGGTTTACAGATATTTTAAGGCGACTCGAGATATGAAGAGCAAAGCATACATATATACTCTGCACACAAGCCTGCACTTGAAGAGGTCCTCCATTATCCCATCACAGAAAACCTGTTAACAATTTCTCATAGGCTTCAAGCTTATAAATTGTGACCAATTTGAACACTGCCCATATGACACAAACAGTAATTTCTAGGACCGTACTCAGAAAATAACATAAGAAACAGCCATGGACATGGTTATGGGTGAACTCCTTATAAGTGCTCAGCGCAGATAATAATGAACACATGGAAGCAAAACCAATGGAAAGGGGTATTTATTAAAAAATGAGTCTATTAAAACCGGAAAATAGAATGTCATTGTGAACCACTAATCCTGCTTCACAATATTAATGAAAAAGTCAGTTTAGACTTCTCCAATATTTTGCTGACACAATGAAAGGTCTGAACGATCTCTCAGAACCGCAGGCATGCAAAAATATAGAGTGCCTTCAATCAGAGTACGAAAGTAAACTGTAAAACTAACTCGTAAATATATAAAAAAACATCTAAAAAGGCCAATAGTATTCAACCTCTTTTAACATTTACCTTCAAGTTTTCGGCATCCAGCATCAGTTATACAGCATGCCTTAATGTTCAGATATGACAAAGCAACAAGACCTGCTTGCAGCAGCCACAATAATAAATCAATAGCCTTTACGGTAAGGAACGCATTATTTTTTGGACAAAAATAGAATCCGTTTTCTGATACAATACAGAATGCCTTAATGTTGAGATATGATATAGCAACAAGACCTGCTTGCAGCAAGCCAAAATAATAAATCAATGACCTTTATGGTAAGGAATGCATTATTTTTTGGGCAAAAATAGAATCCATTTTCTGATACAAATTTACAAGAGAAATTTTGAAAGTAAATTATATTAATGTCCATGAATGACAAACGTAGGTCAATGGGACTCCAAATTATATCCAGCAGAAGAGCAAGAACAGAATAATATTGCTATAATCTTCTTTATGTTATCTCAAAGGCTTTGCAGCATTGCAGATGGTATTAGCAATGCAAGATGTATACCTAATATCTTCTAAACTCTCTACCTAACTAAATAAACCAATGTTACTTTGAGGTGGGAACCTAATGGAGAAAATATGGGCACCTAACAAGTGATGACTTACAAGGTTACATTTAAGCCTATAGTCTTCCTAGCTCAAAAAATTAAAATAACACACTGCAATGTGGGAGGCACACACGGTCATGGGTGGACATTAATATAATTATATTAATGTCCATGAATGACAAATGTAGGTCAATGGGACTCCAAATTATATCCAGCAGACTAGCAAGAACACAATAATATTGTTATATTCATCTATATGTTATCTCAAAGGTTTTGCAGCATTGCAGATGGTATTAGCAATGCAAGATGTATACCTAATATCTTCTAAACTGTCTACCTAACTAAATAAACCAATGTTACTTTGACGTGGGCACCAAATGGAGAGAATATGAGCACCTAACAAGTGAAGACTTGCAAAGTTACATTTAAGCCTTGAATCTTCCTAGCTCAAAAATTAAAAACACGCTGCATTGTGGAATGCACACAACATCATCGGTGGACATTAATAAAACTTATTTATTTTTCTTTCCAAGTTATGCACTATAGGGAATTACCCAATCCAGGGAGTTTTAAAATGATGAAATTTTCACATACAGCCATGGCCGAGCTCACTTTGTTATTGTGTATAAGTGTTTTTATACCTAGGTGGTTAAGACCAACCTAGTCATTATGTGGGACCATCAACCCTCTTGGGGAGGGCACCCTACCTCTTGAGTGATGTATAAATACAAACTCAAGAGTCTTTGTAAAATCATTTAAAATATAAGTGATTTATTCTTTAGACTGTGGCCACCATATCAAGTGTTTGCTCTATTTTTCTTGAGTTGCAGTTTCTTCTCTAGCAGTTGGATCAGCTCAAGGGCTCTGTTCTTAGGGTTTTGTGCTGTGCTGCCTAGTGCTATTTTTCTCCTTGTTTATTGCAGGAATTAGGGTTTGCAGTTTGGTTCCATTCAATACATACACTTTCTTATGGATCTCAACATGGTATCAAAGCAGATGTGAACCTCCTTCACTCATTTCGCTGATGGTTCAGGTATTTTCCTTGGCTGTTTACATGGCTGATCTGTTATTGCAGTGAAATATTGCCTAACCTAAAGGAGTCTCTGCGCTGCTTTTTATGGTGTGATGTTATTGGCTAGAGAAAGGTACCTTGTTTGACCCCGTTTTATGCTGTTTTGTGCTGTGCTACCCTAATGCTATTTTTATCCTTGTTTATTGCAGGAATTAGAGCTTGCAGTGTGGTTCCATTCAATACATACATTCTCTTATGAATCTCAACATGGTATCAAAGCGGATGTGGACCTCCTTCACTCATTTCACTGACGAGTGGGGTATCTTCCTTGGCTATTTACGCGGGTGATCAGTTATTGCAATGGAATATTGCCAAACCTAAAGGAGTATCTGCACTCCTTTTTATGGTGATGTTATTGGCTAGAGAAAGGTGCCTTGTTTGACCCTGTTTTGTGCATTTTTTGGAGGTCTTGTGGACAGGGTTAGAGCACCTACCTTGAGGGATTACAAGCTGATTTATTTCAGTCAATTTTCAACAGCTGCTTTAAGACTTTTCTCTAGTGGCATCACTGCTGTCTGGTGAATACAGAGCTATGTTAACGCATCCGTGGGGCCAGGGGGCTGGATCTATGGATCCCCGGATTCGGATCCAGATCCACTGGGATCTGCCTAGGATCTGATCTGTGCACTGTTACTGTCGGCAAGACACACCATCCAAGAATGGACCCCACTCTTCATAATAAGCAAGACCTGCCCCAGTGGAGGACCTCGCCTACAACTTTTCAGTTGCAAAATCGAGATGTATTCTCCCGCGGTAAGATCGAAGAGTCAGCAAAGGAAGGTATGACAGTTGGACCAGTCGGGGGCAAGAATGATTATTAATAGCACTTGCAGACCTGTCAATCAATGTGTGCCAGGACCTTTGACTTATCATTGACAAACCTATCATTGAGGGGCAAGACTATTTATTTGCCGATCAAAACCTTATTATGTGAATTTTAAAACATCGGTGCAATCTAATCCCAATGGTCAATACATGCAAATTTTAGAATGTCGACGCAATGTAAACCGGATGGTTTGGCCCCCGATGGTTTATCTTATTAAATTCTTGAATGCAATTCACTTTATAAATAAATGATTATTAAATAGTTTGGCCCCCTTTAATTTATGTTTATAATTTTTATAATAGTTAATGTTGTATTTTACATCAATCATTAACTATTTAATATTCATAAACATTAAGCATGTTTATAATTTAATTTATATAAATAATTTATGTTTAATACTTATAAATAATACATTAATTCTAAGTTTATTAATCTAATATATTAATTATTTTATGTAAGTACTACATATTACAAATATATATAAGTTATATATTATAAAATTTAAAATTTTTGTTTCTAAAAATTATATTGTTTGTGCTTGTCGTTTCCCTATCGTATCTGGATCCTAGCTTTTCAAAAAACTGGCGGATCCAGATCCAAATCCTGGTAACTCAGCTGTAGAGCAAGGGTTTCAGATTTCTCACTGCTGATCCAAACCTTTTTGGCCAGCACCTTTTTTTAGGGTTTTGCTTGGGTATATATCCTCCTCCAAAGCCAGTGCCTCTTTCTAGGGTTTCCTAGGGTTTTTCTAGGGTTTAAAACCCTAAATCCAGCGCTATTTCTTCCTTTTCTCTGCAATGGATAGCATTTTGTAGATTCTCGAAAGACATTGGTACCTCTCCTTCACTTGAGTCTATAAAGGTGGTTTTTTGAAAACTCTACGGAGTCCTCTTCTTTATTATTGAACTTATGGATTTACAGCGCATATTTCCCCGGTTAAATAGGGTTGATTATGATATTTGGGCAGAGCACATCACTGTGCTTCTTCATACCAAGGGTTTGTGGATGTACCTGGTAAAAACCATTTCTCTTGATATTCAAGGTATGACTCATCAATTTTGCATTTCAGCATGTTTGGATAGAGTACATGGGCACATCTTTCGAGATATTGTCTATATGATCCTTCTAGTCATGTGGTGAATGATAGCACAGCTGTTTTCTTTGATGAATCCCTTATTGACCCAACCACATTTGGAGATGTTACAGGAATTGGTGGTTTTCTAGTGGATGCTTTGCTTGGTGGTGCAACGCATACTTCTCAACTATATGAGTTGGATTATAGTGACATTTCTAATGGTATGACCACTTGTTTGAGAGGGGAAGCTAAGTTGTTTCTCAACTTATTTGATACAGTTTCCTCTCACATGGCCACAAGATCTGTCCCACTATCTTCTATGGATGATTCTACAAATGAATCCCCACATATTCCAATGGATCTCTTCTCTCCACACTATGATGTTGGTATTTTTTGGATGTACTATATTCCACATATTTATCTTCAGGAATAGCCTATGCCATTCTTTGTACCTTTAGCCAACCAGCATACTTCAATGGATCCATCTTTTATACCTCTGCTAGGGGCCACCCTCACCAAGTTGTTGAACAATGTTGGTGTGGGAGATATGGTGTTTGGGGGCGTGGGGTCATATCCTCACTATGGCCTATATTTAGCATTAGGGGAGGTTGTTTTGTTGTAACGCCTTCTCTCCAAGGCTGCTTGTTCATATTAAGAGAGGTTGCTGTCAATAGGGTCGACCCTATTTTGAGTTGGGTATCCATAAACCCACTCACTTTTGTATCTCGGCCATGGCCAACCTATAATAGAGTTGGACATCCATACACCCACTCACTATTGTATTCAATCTCTCCACTGTATTCAATCTCTCTTAGGTGTATTCAAGTTGGGTATCCATACACCCACTCGGACTGTATTTGAGCTTTCTCAATGGCATTCAAGATCACTCATATGTATTCAAGTTAGGTCTACATAAACCCACTGCCCTTTGTATTTCATCCATGATCGACCTTCCATCGAGTTGGGTGATTCATAAACCCACTATTCTTTGTATCAATCAAGCCAAGCACTCATAAACCCACTCTCACTTGAATCTGGTGGATATTCATACATGATGTCATACATATGGTAGAAGACAAAGTTAAACACTGGAATCATGGGCCTATGCATCCTTTAACTTGGAAGCTAACAGATGATAGAAAATGTGATTGAAATGTTAAATTTAGAGAGATCGAGTGTACTGCAGGCTCACACACAGGGCACGTTTATGGAGGGGGTTGTGTCCTGGTTTGGAGCAGAGTTTATGTTTATCTTTGGCAGCAGTAAATGTTTTAAACTCGTCAAGTATTTGAAGGATCTGTCATACGTGATAGAGTTGCAAAATTTGATGAATCCTTCAGTGCCTAGTCTCTTGTTCTCTGATATAGAGGACACATCCAGCTCTTCTTCTCTGAAGAGGAAGATGAAGAATAGAAAGCTTAATTTGCCTATAACTATAATAAAAGAGTTGAACATATTATATTCTAGCATGAATATCTGCGAAAAAGAGATAGAATTACTAGCTCAGTTTATAATGATGGAAAAAACATTTCTCAATTTGAATCGAATTTGACTTACAGTCATAATTTCCTCAAGAATAAATTTGGTTATCAAATCACTGGACAGCCATATTTGGCCTACACTTATCAAAAAGATCTAATGAATTATGAGTTCAATCAATTTTGCCAAGCAGAAAGATGGGTATTCCTTGCTTTTTGGCAGAAGATTACCTCTTCACAAATATTGTCTCAAACCAACCCCACAATTCATGGAACCCCTTTCTCATTCCACTCAGGATCATTACTTTCCAAAGGGATTTTACTGATAGGTCCTATGGGAACTAACCGATCCTATCTGGCCAAAAGTCTAGCAGCAGACTCTTATATTCCTTTAATAAGAATATATCTGAACAAGTTCTTGTATGGTGAGTATTTCAATTACCCTCATACTGGAAATACTAATACTGATTTTGAGAATCTGGTGAAAGAAAAAAATGTAACAATTCAATCTTACCTTCGAATTGGCAAAATGAATATCTTCTTGGATAATATGGATTTCAAGCAATCATGAACTGAATGTCAATGACTTAACTAACTCTTTCCTTGGTTTAGACTCTAGGCACCAGCACTTAAGGCACATGCCTTTAGGGAGTGTCTATCCTATTTTGGACGGCATGCAAGGTGTACCATTAACAGCGAAGGAGAATCACTGCTAAGTCATCTTCAAATTTGATCATGCATAGTGTACGGAAGTTAGGAGTGCGTGGGTATTGAAGGAATGCCTTTTTTTTATTTTAGTTGATTGGTACATGAGGATAGTGCATTTTCCAAGGAGAGCTTTATCCACCTTTTCAGTTAGTTGAGTCATGCAGAGTGTGGAAGGGAGCTTAGTGCACTTCATGTCTGATTCTGACTTAGACATGCATACATCTCCAGTTAGGATTCTAATCAAGGGCCAAGGCAAAGGGGAGGCTCATCCTTGTGGTTACTTTCAATTAGCTTATCTATTACTAATGTGGATTTGCTGAACTAGGGTAGAGTGCATCACTTGTTCATAGTTGGGGCTCTCTCATGCAAGTAAAGGCACATCTCTAGCTTGGTTTTCAGACACATGCACATGGTGATATACAACAGGTTGTGGGGGGGGGCGGGTTAGATGTCTGTTTTGGAGCCAGCAGGCATACTTCCATAATTCACTTCAACATTGGCTCATCTATCATTAGTAAAGCATTAGGGCACAGCCAATGGTGTAGCGACACACCGGAGATGGACTGCATGCATAGCATGCATTCTCAAACTTACACGCTGATGCATTTTCGATTTGAGTGCATTAGGGCACAACTTTTAGGACAAAATATATTGATGATTGGAAGATGATGGGAGGATTGGATTCATTGAGATTTAATCTTTGTTTTACTTGTAATTGCCCACTGTGACCTGGATGATGAATGAAAGTTAAGCAAATGGTCTACAATTTCTTTCCTTACCGTGTCTTGATCTTTGGTGTTGATGTTGCAACCCTCTCACTCAATCTATCCAACTAATTTCATAAGGATTTGTGGATTTTAACTTTTCCTCCCCTCTATTTATGAAATTTTTGTGAACCCAAGCTTTCGTTCTTATCCCTGAAGGTTCATAGGCTAACAACTAATTTTCCTTGGTCAGATTTTGAGTGACCAAGATTAGGTTGTAAGTCTAGCATTGAGTAGGGAATTGGACATTTTGATCTGGTGAGATTCATTTAGTGTGAATGCCTCATAGAATTTCTCCATTTCCGAACAGACATTTGTTTAGTTATCATCTAACCCCTTGACCCAAATCACAGGCATTGGTTTTCCGAATCCATCCCAAGCTAGTAGTGATTTACTTTTGTAAAGTTTATTTACTTATTTGTCTAACATGTTTTTCTTGACCTAGTAATAGATCATAGGCAATGTCTAGGGATACCCTCCTGGCATTGGCATGAACCAACCCAAAGTGAGACGAGCTCAGGATGTGACAGGTCCTACGTTCTTGCACTGCTCACCCAACGCTCATTTTGGGTGACCAGGATCAAGTTGTAAGCCTAGCATTAAGAATAGGGATTCAAGTAATCTAGCTTCACTTCAAAGTCAAGAATACAGCTCTTTAACTTCCAGTAATTTATTTTACTTCATAAAACAGAATACTGAATCTAACAACCTGTAATATGCTGAGGAAAAGATCTCAAGTATCATCTAGCTTAAAACAATAAAGTATAAAATGTGAAAATCAAACAAGATAGGTACCTGAAATTGTATCCATGCATGCCACGGTCACTTGACAGCCCTCCATGTTGAGTACAGAAAGTTTTTTCAAGCCTGCTTTATAAAAGAAACAATCATTTTCCTTGCCCACAATAAAAAGACTAATCAAGAGAATGTCAATTCAGATGTCAACTGTGTCAAAACTAGATCGACAATGTGCAAATTGGATAATGACAAAATATAATTCTATAGAGGTCCACTTAATGCAATAAAGGAACCGAGATGCTCAAACATATCAATTATCCAGTTTAAAGGATTCTAAAGGTTAACAAAGGTAAACTACACATATTGAAGGACTAAAATATGTGTTGCTTGAATAAAGGAAACTTATCATGCCTAGCAATGTGATGAATTAAGCTGGAATGCACATAAAAGCACAACTTTACAGTTTTCAGGTTTGGGAATCCCAAGCCAGAAGGCCAAAGAGTTGTTTGCCCTATGCTGAGCGTAAACAAATAATTTGGAGATCACGTGAATAGCATACTTTTTAAAGTACAGAATATACATTTTTAAAGGTCAGATAAGTGGTCAAGGAAATAGAATTCCTTCTCTATAAATCCGATTGTTTTTTAAAGAATGTGTGCCTATTTTGAACTTACAATAGAAACAGCTTTCATATTAAACATAGCAAAAGATAAAAGAAGAAACAAGTGGGTAGATAAGTTACTTGTGTGCAAAGCACACTGAGAAAAATGAACTATGTAGAAGTGCAACACCAAGAAAGCAACAGAAGACAAAAGTGTGGAGGAGATTAGAAATTTCAAATCCATCATCAGCACCACTGAATACCACCATTGCTGTCACATTTTATTGGTGTTGAGCTTCCAACGTATTCTGTGTCTAATGTGTCTACTACTCCATATGATGTCTCTACATTTGGTCCCTCTTCATTTGTTGAGGATGTAGCTCGGACTTTGTAATTGACCAGGATGCTCAAATATAGAAACTGGAAGGACTATTTATTGGGCACAAAATTGTACTTGTTTATTGTAAAGTTCAATTTTAAAAGAAAAAGGTTATGGTTAAGTTGAGACATTATGCACTTGTTTAATTACGTCATTGACATGCAAGGAGTTTGTATTGATGGTTTCCTCAAACAATCATATGCCTAGTTTCCTAACTGCTATTGATAAGTTACCAAGACACATGGAGAAGTCTTCTCGTGGGTATGTAGACCCCTTTCTTGAGTCAACCGAATTACATACTCTTTTGTTATCATTGAAGACTGTATATATATATATATATATTGTTAGCTTTTATAGCTCGGGAGGTACTCCACATGTTTTGTCTTGTATGCGGAAGTAACCTTACATTTACACTACTAGGAAGAGATTGAGAGATTTCCCAGAGAGCTTTGAGGAGATGAAAGGGAAGCAAGCTGGGCACATTTCCCAAGATTGAGCACATTTCTCAAGAAGATTTTCTGTGTGAAGTTGCTAAGTAATTTTCTGTTGTTGGAGGCTGTACTGTACGGATATGTACAATCTGTACAGCAAGGAAGAGGGCGCAGCTTTCGAGGCTGATTGTGGGCACAAAATTCAAGGCTGATTGGACTGTTTCTTGCTGCAGGAGCCATACAGTTCTGTCTGTACAGCTGACTGTGGGCACGAATTTCGAGGTGTTGTACAGTCAAGGGAGGTCATATAGTAGTACGCTTTTGGAACGATTCTCTAGGGAGAAAATTGGGGACTGTTTTAGGTGCTGTAAGTGAGTTTTTCCCTTGCTAGAAATTGTATGTTGCTGCTGATATAACTTTCCTGAAGCTAATAAAATCTCTCTCTTTGGGTTTCCCCACATTGAGGTTTTCCCTGGGCTAGTTGCCTAAATTTCTGAGTATTACATGGGATGTGTAATAGCTGTTCATTGTGTTTATTCCGCTGCAAAGTGCTTGGTAATGTGTATTTCTGCTCATAATATTTTCTGAACGTGGGTTTATACATTTCAGAGTTCATAGATGACAGTTATCTCTAGGTTGCTAAGTGTATGACAGAATATAGTGCATGCTGATTTTGTCATTAAATTTCTACATATATGTGTGCATATAGTTAGACTTATAAAGGTGTCTTATCTCTTCTCTTTCAATTTCATTAATGTTGAAGATTTTTAATGACAAAATCAGAAATATCTCATTCACACATTCTGTCAAACACTTGACTAACCCGAGATTTTAGTCTTTAATAAATGCCTTTAAAACAGAAAGCAACTGAAAGCTAAAATACTTAAGTCAAGCAAATCACTGAATCATACTCTGATAATGCAACAAGTAGACAAGTGATTTTGTTCCAATGACAAAGGAAAAAACCCCACCTGTGGGAAAAAACCCTAGAGAGATTATTTCTATTATTCAAGAGCAAATCTGAAATTTCTTTACAACCCAGAAATTTAGTGATTCCAACTCAACAAAAATCAGAAATGCAAATCACTTATCTCAGCCATGAAACAAGCTTCTAAACTGCCCACACATGCCACAATCTGCAGCCCGATTTCTGCCTGGGAAATCGTGTCACTGTTCAGACGTCAAACAGCAGCGATAAATACACAATAACCTGCCTCAGGAATCATGCCAACAGGTACAGTACGACCTGTATGGATTTCTGCCTTGAAAACTGTGCCTCCCTCTTGCTGTACGGACTATCCTTTATCTATACAGACTGCTATCTCTCTTGCTGTACAGACTGTATGATGTCATTGTCTTGGGAACTGTGCACTCTAATTTACTTTGGAAACTGTGCTCTAGAAATCTGATCTCTCTCTCCTTTTCTTCTCTGTGTATTTTTCTTATTTCTCAAACATGTATATGTACTCTCTTTTCCCAAGAAACCCTAACTTACATAACCAGCTCAATCTAATGGCTATCATAAGTCTAATCTGAGGGCTCACATTTAATGCTTCTCATTAATTACAAAGTAAGTAATAAATGCACATTAAATACTTTTGGGTCCCACAACTTAAAA